>JANIJG010000545.1:3956-39468 GCA_024611175.1 Megaceryle torquata | reverse complement strand
AGCCCCTTGCCACCTTTATCCCCTCAACTTAGCTTTTAGAGGGCCAGGGTCTGAAGCCATCCTCAAAAAAAAAAAAACCAAAACAGCGTGGAGGCTAACGGGGATGCTCATCGGGTTCCCCTTCATCTGTAGGAAAGGGGAAACGCTGCTCAGCACGCGCCGTACTCTAAACCGGCCGTAAGCGTCACGGGGGCCGCGAGGCTTTGGCCGATGCGGAATTCTTCCGCGACGCCCCGAGCCTGCGAAGGGCTCTGGCGTTCTCGCCCGCTCGGTCCCGACTCGGATGCTACGGCTGCCGCAGCTTCTGGTACCTAACACGCAAAAGTCCCAACATCCCGTTGTTGCACTTTTTCTATGAAACGGTAAGCCACGTGATCCCTCCTCCTCCCTGCTAAACCGGCTCACCTCAATGGCTCATCTGAGTGTGACCGGCGGCACGCCTGTGAGAACAGTCAGAAACTCTCGATACGATTACCATTCAAGACTGCTTATAGACATTGGCCCCACCCTCAGTCTCATTGCCTTCTCAAACTGCTCCTTAACAACGGCCTCTGTCCCTCGCTACCTCCTCTCAGCAACTGCCGAGAGAAATGAAATTAAAAAAATGAACAAATGCACGCTCTTGGATACCCCCTGCAAAATACCGGCCCCGTGATCCCGCTCGCTACTAACCGGCCTCGCTCTGAGGGTGGCTGGCGCAGGACCTGCAAAAACAGAGGCAAATGCTGAAACTGCTTGACGTTAATTAGTCAGATCCAAAGCGCTGGCCGAGCCCACCGTCTCCTCACCTTCCCACATGGCTCCCCGGTGCCACGCGCCGTCCCCGAGGGCCTCCTCGCATTGCCTATGGCGAATAACACAAGAGGCGTAGAGGGGGATACTGCCAAAATGCGCGGCCGGGCCCCGGGGATCGCCGTCTTCCGCTCCTTTACCTCGGCCCCTCGCCCCTCTCTTCTCCCGCCTTTCCGGCTGCCGCATCCAGGCTGGCGTACCGGCTGCAAAAGACGGACGAGGAACGGTTAGAATTCGTCAGGCGAGGCGGCGCGTACAAAATAATGGCTACGTGACCTGGCTAGTCGATGTTTTCCTTGCTAGAGTCGCCGCCGAGGTGATTGTGCGACATTCCTCATGGCGCGCCACCTGAAAAAGAGTCGAGACGCGGTAAGAAACTCAGTGCCACCCTTGGCATCTCAGACAGACAGCAACCCACCTTGTCGTATATAGCCGCTTGTCTCCTCTGTAGATTCTTAGAGAGGCTCTTGACCATCAGCACTCGAAAACCACAAAAATCCACACAAAACCAAATCATCATTCCGGTCACTCAGATGCGTATCAAACAGTAGCAAATCCAGAGCCGTTTACTCCCTTTGCGAATATCATCTAGAGCCAATCTGAGCGTGCAAACGGAGCAAACTTTGTGCCCGAGAAGGACGACCCCTAACGCTTAACCTTTGACTTTGCACCCCCGGGCAGAGCGGTTCCGAGTCGCGCGAGCGTGCGAATTCCTAGGCTGCCGGTGATGCGCGAGAGAAAACTCTCGTCGAGAGGAAGGACCCTGGGTCCAGAAACGCTATCGGGTCACGAGAACCGCAGGGCTGCGACGGCGAGGCGACCGGGCTCCGATGGAGGCCCGGAAAAGAGAGCCGAACAAGATAACCCGGAATGAGAAGTCCGGAAGAGTTTGTGGAAGCGCGAGAAGCCTCGCCGGCAAGACCTAAAGATGTAAAGGTTCGGGGCAAGAACTCCCGGTCTGTAAGAGTGAGATTATGACGGAACAAAGTTGCCGGCGTGGCCAGAGACACGGACCGGAAGCGTTCAAAGCGCAACAGCTATCTGCCCTCCGACCTTGTTATGCGAGAGAAGATGCGCTCGATCGGCAACCGTCGCGAAGACGAGCGCTGCGAGTCCTCCTAATGATGCCCGAGATGTACGCTGCGCTCCTGGAGCGGCAAGAGCGATGAGGACGGAGAGACGCCACGAAGCTCTAAGACGCTGAGGATGAGGCGCAAATAACGCCGCGTGCGTCGGAACCGCCCTGCCCGGCGGGCGCTACTCTCACGCCGGGAACTAACCCCTCCCTCTGCCGGGCCGATGGGGCCTGTGCCGGGACAGCCCCGTCCCCTACCCTAACTTTCAAATCCCCCTGGCAATTCCAAAATTGAACTCCGCCTCACAGACCCTCCTCGGCCTTGGTCTCGCACTTTGTTTTGGAGCCCCCAGGTCTGAAGTCATGCTGGACAAAAATAAGCACATGGGTTACCTGGGACGCTCCGGCATTTGCCTGGTTCCTCTTCACGGATAGCATAAAAAGAGAACGCTACGCGTGTCACAAACGCTATCGTCGGAGAGCGTCGCGTTGCCGGATGCGGACCCCTTCCGACGCCCCCGCCTGCGCTCTGGCCTTCTTCTCAGCTGCGCGTTCCAGAGAGAGATACTGGGGCTGTAGCTCCTTAGAGTACCTAAGGTAGCAAGAGGAAAAGAATTAACTCACTCCTTGCTGGATGACACCACCTGGGCAATCTGCCTCACCGCTACTCCGGCTCACCTGAACTCCAAATTTGGAAGCACGCACAGCACCTACAAAACAGAAAGGTCATTTCTTAACCCAGCTATCGCTTCCACTTGTCTCAGATACCACGCCATGCCGCAACTGCATCACCTTCTTAACTGCTGCTCCATACGTGGCTCTGTCTCCAGGCTGGCTTGAAGCATCTGCAAGAAAAAAAACACCACAAGAGAAAACCAAAACAAAATGGCTATGGTCAGATGCTACCAGGCAAACACCATGCCTGTTATTCCCCATCCTTAATACCTCAGCGACATCTACTATCACCCAGTTTCAAGAGTATGCGGCCCAGGCAAAATAAAAGGGAAGTGTTGAAACCGTGCGACAAAGACTGCGCTCCTAAGATATGGACCCGGCCCAAAAATCGCCTCACCTTCTCCGACCGCTTCTCGTTGCGGGCCGCCGTCCCTCTGGGCCTCCTCTCAGCATCTGCAACAAATAAAACTAGAAGGCACAGAGAAATACTGCTAAAAAAACCAGATCCCTGCCCCAGAGATTCCCATCTCCACTTCCTTTACCTCGGGCGCCCGCCCCTCCTCGTGCCCCCGTTTTGGGCTGCTGCGGCGAGGCTCAGCCGGGGGCTGAGAGATGCGAATGAGGACCGCGTAGAACTGCGGCAAGGCGATGCCTCAAAAATATCCGCTACTTGATCTCAATAGTCACTCGCTCTGCCCTAGTTGTCTCTGGTACAGAGATCCCATTTTCCACCTGTAAAATAATTTTACAAAGCAAGCAAGAGAAAAGGTAGTCATATAGCCATTATCTCCCCTCTGATGCCTTGTACCCACCCACCGCCTTATGGTGCTTAGCTCACCTCCACCATTGCTGCTGAGAGAATGCATTCTCTGTGCGCATCTGAAAAAAATTGCATAGATCGCCCACATGCCGATAAACATAACCGAGCCAGAAATCTCACATCTTTTTGAAGGGCGGCTGCGGCCCGAGCAAACACGCCCTACCGTGGAAAACAGCACGACCATTAAACTGCGCCGCCCCGCCCCCCCCCCCCTTACCCTGTCTCAGCTCAACCTTAAAGGAACAGAATGCTATAGCCTAGAGAGCCTATGTTGATTGACACATGGACTGTAGATTCTAAAAGCGAATCCAACTACCCCCGAGTCTGCATCCCCAGGCAGGGCGGATCCGAGCCGCGCGCAGACGCGGAAGGATGCTACGCGCAATACGACTCCAAGATGAGATGGCCCGCAATGAGAAAAGCTATTCCCTGACCGGAGACCCTGTCGGATGAAGGCCTACGGAGCTGCTGCAGTAACGCGAGAGGGCGCCGTTGGAGTGCCGGAAGACTATCGAGTAAAACATTGTATTGCAAGAAGATGCTGTCATACATAAGATGATGGATGAGCGAGTAGCCGGCCGTCAAGACCTAAAAGGTAAGGATGCGGGGAAGATGTCACAGCCCCTGAAAACATAATGCCTGGCTTCAAGACCTAAGAACATAAAAATCCAGGGGGAGAAATCCCAGCACTTGAAAATGGACCGCTAGAAAACAGAGCTGCTGATGCAGCCTGGAACGATACCGCCAGAAAGAACCGGCCAAAAGCTTCTGAAGCGAGAGGCAGATTTCACATTGGCCGTAGGAGAAAGGCACGCTCGAGAGGCGTCACGCCGAGGAAAGCGAACATTTCGGACCCTACGGATTGCTCTCCTTCCAAGAGGTGCTCTCGGTAAGCGCAAAGACCGGTGACTACGCCAGAAGCTAAGGAAGTTCTAAGATGAGACGTGGAGGACACGGTTCACGCTTAGGTCGGACCAGCCCTGCCTGGGGGCCCTCGTGGGGAACACTAACCTTCTCTCTGCTTTCCTTAAGGGGCCTGGTCCTGCACAGCTCTCTCTTCTATCCTGACTTAAAAACCCCTTTGACAACACCCCACTTTGCCCTCCCCCCCCCCCCCCCCCCCGCCTACTCCCACTGCTTAGCTTTCAGAGGACTGGGCATCTGATGTCATCGTCCTGGAACGAATGTTTCTCAGCTACTCGGGATCCTCCTGGGGCTGATAGGTTCATCTTCATCACCTACATAAAGCAAGTGCTGGCCATCAGCATGATTTCCCTCAGAGACCTCTTTCTGAAACACTCTCCCTCAATAAAAAATGAGGCTTTCTGCCGCCCCCCCCCGCCACATCTAGGATTGCATGTTTCATGACTGTTGACTCCCAATAACCCCAATGCCTAGCGTCCAACTTAGCTGATAGGACTGGTTTTGTTACTACACAAATGCGGTTGAAATGCTCACCTTGACCACCATGACCAAAGCTCAGCATTAGGCTACTTAGGAAAATGGGTATAGGTGACTTACCTGATACGCAACAAAGCTGGAAAAGAAAAAAGTGCCCAGGGCTTCCTCTTCAGCCAGCTCGGAAACTCCAAGAGACAGCCAAATACCTAAAATCAAAACTCTCTAATCGTATACTACTAAACCATCTCGCCACCGGCAAAACACCCAACGCAACAATGTCACCTAGAAAAAGGAAAACGTGCCTAAGAGGTCTTTCTGAGACAGGTGCGGATAAACCCGCAAAGGCCCTAAAGCTCTTAGCTTGAGCACCTTTATTTCTCTAACTGAATGCACCTGGATGCCATTAGCCTGAAAAGCTGCAGAGATCTGATCTCTAAGCAATCCAAGAGCTGAATGAGCTCTTTCGGCAAGGGCTGTGGCTCATATACCTCCCAGACCCCGCCCACCACCCTTCCCACAATCCCCGGGAAGGGGGCGGGACAAACCACCGGCACTATAAAGGTGGCCAAAGGATAAGCAAGGAGTTTTCTTCTCTGCCTTAAATTGAGGGTGCGAGGAGTTCTTTGCGAGGCTAGTAACTTTTGAGAAAAAAAAAAAAAGGTGGTTGGTCGGTTATTATTTCTGCAGGTATTACACCAGCAGTCAGACCGAGTAAGTAATTAAGCTTGATTTTTCCAGAAACTGACCCCCCCCCAAGTAAAAGATATATAATTTTGTTATTGCCGTATGCGTGCTAGCCCTTTTGATATAAACCCTAAAGCGCTATAGGGGGAAAGCTTCACTTCCAGATGGACTATGCATGCTACTGAGGGTTGTCTAAAACTATCCTTTACGTAAGACCAGATGACAAAGCCAAACTGGAATTTGTAAGGATCTCTTCTCAAAAGTTTTTCTAGCTACAAAAGAAGTTTACTAAATATCAATTGTGATTTGGCATCACCTAGAAGCTCTCCTTAAATGACTCCTGTGACTGACTTATTGAAGTCTTAAAGGGCAAAAGTCGTAAAAAAAAAAAAATATTAGAAACTGTGTGCAATGCTTTAATTTGCAACTAATGGATGTGGAACTTGGGAGAGACGGTGAGGGGAAAAGAGGGGATTTCGCCAGACTAGAAATATTATCGTGGACCGGGCGCTCAACAGAGCTATCCTACCTACGGCACAGGACAAGGAGATTACCGTAGACGTGAAAGGTTGGGTGATGAAAGGTTCTCGGTGAGCAAAAACGACTCCCGGTGTAACACGGAGACCAAAGAATGCGGTGGGGCTCGAAGACGGCCTCGGGTGGCCGCGCAGCCGTGGGACAAGGGTGGCAACATCAAAAGAGAGACAAAAGAAAGCCGTGAGCGACAATGCGAGACTTCAGAGGTCCTGGTGATGTCAGGGGAGCAGTCAGCAGCACCCAAGCGCCCAGAGGAGGAGGGGCCAGGTTGTTCATCTGCCTGAAATGGGCAGCATGCAAAGCACCGAACAGAGAGAGCTGCTCCCAGCAGCTATCGCAGCATCGAGTCTTTCTCTGCAGCCGCGCACCAGTAACGCGGGCGGGCAGGGAACCAAACTACAGTTTTCTGTGGTGTACCTACAAAAAGACAGATGTCCTGCTAAGCTATGTAGGACAGTGGGTCACTACGTACAATAGAAATATTATTATTATTATTAATCATCATCATCATCATAATCCAGAGAGATGTGCTTTAGTTTCCTATTAAAAAAAAAAAGGCATATGCAGGCCACCGAAATGGCGGACCAGAAACCCCGTGCCCTAGGACTACACCTCCTGGCATGCCAGGAGAACAGACATGGCGGACCGGAAGCCTCGTGACACGGATCTACACCTCCCGACATGCCCCGGGAAAGCATGATGGGGTACAGGAAGTCCCGTGCCCTGGGACTACACTTCCCGGGATGCCCGGGAAACAGATATGGCGTCCGGGAAGCCGCGTGCGCCGGGACTATACTTCGCGGCGGGCCCTGGGGCAACGACATAGTGTATCAGAAGCTCCATATGCCGGGACTACAACCCCCGGCATGCTCCGGGAACAGACGTGAGGGACCGGAAGTCTCGTGCCCCGGGACTACAACTCCCAGCATGCCCAGGCAACTGAGATGGCGGACGGGAAGTCCTACGCGCCGGGACTACACCTCCCGGCATACCTCGGGGCACCAACATGGCGTATCGGAAGGCACGTAGCCTGGGACCACACCTCCCTGCATGCCCCGGGACACCAACACGACATGACCCCCCAAACCCCGCCCCTAACACCCCCTTACGTACCGCGGGCAGGCGCAGCACCCCACTGTGACCGCGCGTGGGCAGCAAAGCTCAGCACGCCCGGGGCGGGGGGCCGGAATCAACGGCCAATGCGCGTGAGTCGGGACTGGGTGTCGTATTCGTGCGCGTGCGCATGCGCCACCGCGAACGGGTTCAGGCTCTGTGGTTTACGGCCCCGCGTGCGGCTCGTGTAGTGTTTTTGTTACGGTCGTCGGTCCTCAGGCCGCACTCCGTGATCCGCGTGGCCGCCCCGCCCCCCCCCCGCCCGCGCCCCGCCTCCCGGCCCGCCCCGGGCGCGCGTGGTGTGGTGTTTTTGTTGCGGTCGGCGGCCCCCCGGCCGCACCCCGGGCGCCGCGTGGCCCCCCCCCCCCCCCCCCCCCCCGAGTCGTTTATGCGGTCTGTGTGGTGTTTACTGCGGTGACTCTGGTCCTCCTCCGTTCGTTTTCTTTTTTTTTTCCTCCTCTCTCCCCCGTTGCTTCAATTTTTTTTATTATTTTTTTTTCTTTTCCCGGCTGAGTTGTTGCTTTCCGGTGTCCTGGTCATCTGGTTGGTGTGATGCGTGGCTGAAAGAAATTTTAGCATCCGTTATAATGAATGGCGTCATTTGCATAACTAGGGGCAGTTTGGCTTCTCCGCAGGAGTCCCGCGGCTGTACTGCCTGGAGGGGGGGAAAGACAATGAGCAATCGGAACGTGGGGGGTAGATTGGCAGTCCCGGATTTGCAGTGCCGTCCTAGAAACAATACCGAGTAGTGTGGTTGTCCACATTTCTCACTATTGCAGTCTACTTGTGATCCTAACTTCCCTAGTGAAAGAAAACTATGGGAGTGAGTCCATGTTACCCTGAAAGCCTGTAGGACGCATCGCTGACGTTTGCGCCTCTAGTTATCTAGCTGGCCATTGTGGGACAGTCAGATAGAGTAGAAAATAAAAATCAATTGTACGCATAAAGTGCACATTATTGACGAGTAGGAATGAAAAGGTCTTGATCTTTGGAGAATATTTCCACGATTGAATGATTTCTGTGTTGTTTGACCCCGAGCTATGAAAACATCATATAGTCATTTGGCTTTGGGGGATATTTTGCAGCAATCGCAGAATCGCAGAATATTCATGGGTGGGAAGGACCTCCCAGATCACCGTACCCGTAACCAAAAACCACCTAAAAACCCCCCAAACACCTAAAAACCCTGATCAAACGTGACTTCGAAAACACAAAACTCACAAAATAACACCCTGTACGCCTGCCGCTAGACCGTGTCCCGAAGCAGTGAACACACCACTGATGAAAAGTCGGTGAGGTAGCTTCTAGACCCGAAAGAAATGCAAGTAGTCTCTCCTTATGTCATTAAGTATTTTGATGCTGAATGCAGAGCGTGAACGTGACGGTCTGTGTAAATAAGCGCACCTGCACCGTGTCAGGCAAAGAGCAGCATCGGCGCTATAAACTTGTCATCGGTGTTCATTTTCCCTACCAACTTGTCAAGTTGTCATTTGTCCAAAATGCCATTTTAAATGAGATAACGCATCCTGGAACGTTATGTGCGGATAATTAAATGTTCATCTTAGCATTTACCTTTTACAGAACAAGTAGATCCCCAGCCACTATAGTTTTACCTCACAAAAACCCAGGATTTTCAAACGAAGCTTCAGCATCTTTGGAAAAGGGGGGTGTGGGGGGGGGTGTGGGGGGTGTGGAGTCTGCGGACCTCTACAATGGACTTAAAGGTTTTCTCACCAATAGTAGAAAAGTGTTTAGAAAGCTACTTAGAGTACTCAATAGAAGAAATGTATGTGTAGAAACCCGCTTTAAGTACTTCATAGAAAGGGCTGAGAGCTTGCTAAAATGATCAAATACTTCCAGGCGAGCTGTCCTTTAACTATGAAATCGGACGTGACTTATTGATCGATCTTCCGCACCAAAAGGAGAAGGTAATTATTAGCTTTTTAGAGTTCTCGACAGAGAAAGCTTATTTATCCTTTACGGGTTAGTCAGATCGGTGATACTCTTTTGCAGGATGCTAAGCAGAATCATCTGAAAGTGTTACAGTGCCAGCTATCCTTCTTACTCACATTGATCCTAGTGGTGGAGTTACACATTAATACCAGGCATGCCTAACAGGGCCAGAGCCCGGGTCGCTGCGTGCTGCTAATGCTGGCTCCAAGACAATCTTTGTACACAAAGCGAGCTTTCCTCGTCATTCCCGTTCTAAAACAAGGTCTCTTTTCCTCCCCTCTTCTCAACATATTCTGCGGACATTTCCTAAAGTTTAGAGCGTTTCAAAGGATGTTCCCCGACCTACCATCGGTTCCTCAAATGCGTTGTAGCGGTCCGATAGGCCCAAAAATACTCAGGTAGGTTATCGTTAGCTCTCGTAAATAATTTTCACGGGTTGGCTTAGCTTACGAGCTACGATCCATCCCCGAGTGCAGGGTGGACTTCTTAAGATAGCATTTACTCTTAGAATCTTTATGTAAGCCAAAGAAGAAATTACGTAGGATGAGGGTCGGTGACACGCTAGAACGGGTTGCCAGAGAAGTTGTGAATGCCCCATAAAATCAAATGCTCCTCCCCCATCATCAGGTTGGATGGGCCTTTGAGAAACCCGATCTAGTGAAAGATGCTCCCGCCCATGGCAGAGGGCTTGGACTAGGCTGTATTTTAAGTTCCCTTCCAACCCAAACCATTCTATGATCCTATGTACCTTTAGCCTGTATAATTTCCATCGCCAATGATGCATCCGATATAAAGGAAGGAATGGGAAAGGTAGACATTGAAAGGAAAAAGTTAACAATGGCAGGTTGTAACCCATGAACAATTATATTAATTAATATACGTGGCCCTTTTAATCCTAAACACCTAAAAAATTCCAAGTCCTTGAGACTGGGCAGCTCATGACCTCTTTTATACTGGAAAATATTTCAGCCAGTTCTCGGTATTCGTCCTGCTGAAGTAATGCGGAAGGTAGCTGAAGGCCTGGGATAAAAAGGGGACGTATGTCACCTAGTCGTTTTTTACGGGGTATAAATAAGTATCGCGATCGAGAAGAACAACTGACATCTTTAGTATGTCCAATGCTTAGGCTGGAATGATAGGGACTTGCTCCTAAAAAGAAACGCCGAGTTACACGGATGGGGAAAATGGTGTAAAACGCTTGCCGTGTTCAGCGGTACTTTAAAGAAGTCGGTACGTCAAGTAAGATTGCACAAGGAGAAAAAATGTGAGGTGCAGAATCGCGTAAGGGCGGATGCTGTCTGCGAAGAGGGAGTGAGGTTGGAGGGGCCAAAAGTACTACCATTTGGCATTTACAGCGAGAGTGTGCTGCTAAACCGTTCCAGGTGATCAGACTGCAGAAATTGACAGAGAGAGTATTAGGAAGGATTTACCTTGTTCACTTTTGCACAGGAAAGCTGAGTGCTGGCTGCTACTGAGATATGAAATCTAAAACTTGGTCTGAAAGTTTTCTTTTATTCTGTTTGTCCGAGGCTGACATTCTTAAAACTTGGAAGGTGTTGGAGAGGCAAAAGATAATCTAAAGACAGTTAGAGCTGCGGATTTTTCATTCTAGCTTTTTTTAAATGACATTCTTTTACCGGTCATAATTCAATTACGCTTGGAGCGGTAGCAGATGGAACAACGGATTGATTTTTTCCTCCCTCCATCCCTGGCAAATACAAATTCAGCGTGCAAAGCCCGCGCTCCATCAGTTGCTCCCGTAGCGACGTAAACTGCTTATAATATGAAATTTACTCACACGGATGGAGGATGGCAGGGGTTGTAACTTTTTATCGGACGCTGCAGATCTTTAATTTTTCACATTTTCTGTAAAGAAAGGTATGTTTTATTTTTAATTTGCCATATATTTTGGAGTTGTTTATCTAACTTGCCTATTTGTATACCGATTTGCAAGAGTATTTTCATGTTTAGTAGGTTGCCTTAACGTAAAGTTTCCTCTGTAATCATCGGTGTTGCGGCCATGAGACTGCAGCTTCCATTTGATTTCTTGACATTCCTATTTTATGGTGTGAAAATTAAGCCCATTTGAACAGAAAGCACCCTGTTAAACCTTTATTAAAAAAAAAAAAAAAAAATCAGATTATTTTGTTTAGAGTATACCTGAATTCTATCAAATAGTACTGTACATACGGTGACAAGGTATGACGGACATACCGGTTATCCACCCACATAACAAATATTTCTGTTACCGTACACAAGAATAAACGCCGAAAGGGAGTTAAAAATCTCGTCCGCAGTGTAGGATCTTGTAACTGAGAAAGAAACGAATGCAGGAAAGAAAAGCAAGACGTGCGATTAGACAGAGCTACTACCGGTTTATCTGTACTTGGATGATAATCATTTTGGAAAATGATGGCAGAAAATTTTGGCATAAATCACTTATTTTTCACAGCATCTGGGCCACAGATATTAATGCTTGACACTTAGGCATTCTGTTCTGTATTTCAAATGCGGGTATTGTTGATCAGAGGAAAACAGACCGCTTATGGTGATTCTGTTTATTTTTTTTTAATTGGTGACATCTGCAAACAAAAATCAATTATCTGTGCCAAATTATATGCCTAAGGATATATTTTTTTTAAATTGAACAATGCGGTTCTAGTGAGAAGTTCCGTTCCCTCTGGATTTCCTTTGCGTAATAAATTTTCACCGCAAAACGGTAATTGGACGTTACCGTACCTTCAGTTGCGCTGCGGGGCTTGAATATCCAAAAAGGAGGAGCAGAAAATATTCCTCTTCCTTCGTAACCGTCCTAAATAGAATTGTACTACTCTCACGCTGTCGCTGGACGATGGGTTAAACGGAGTGTACGATGCTCTTAAAATCCTACTGCGAGTCAGGCGCCTTTGTTTCTACCGATTTGATGCAGACTGGGGGTGCTTAATACCTCACTGTGATGCGCTTAGCAGCATGTCTTTTACTGACAAATTAGATGCAGGTGGGTAATGCAATTCTCTGTCTTATAGGTGAGCGATAATAATGCTCAGATGGTCATGTCGCTACGGTTACAATGTAAGATATGATAATTTTTCCTAGCGTCCTTTTTTTCATGATGCGTTAGGGAAAATCCGCAGCTTTTGTAATATTTGATACCTTTTTCTCTCGTACGTTTCAACGTTAGGATGGCGGAATAACCATGGGAGACTGGAATTTCCTTGGAGGCATTTTAGAGGAGGTCCACATTCATTCCACTATTATTGGAAAGATTTGGCTAACGATACTCTTCATATTTCGAATGCTAGTCCTTGGAGTGGCAACTGAGGATGTCTGGAATGATGAGCAATCGGAATTTATATGCAATACCGAGCAACCTGGTTGCAGAAATGTATGCTATGATGAGGCCTTTCCCATCTCTCTCATAAGATACTGGGTCTTGCAAGTTATATTTGTGTCTTCTCCTTCCTTGGTGTATATGGGTCATGCCTTATACAGACTAAGAGCTTTGGAAAAAGAGAGGCAAAAAAAGAAAGCTCAGGTAAGAGTGGAACTTGAAAGTACCGAATTAGAAATGACTGAAAATCGGAAAAGGCTAGAGAGGGAACTCCGGCAGTTGGATCAAAGAAAGCTAAACAAAGCACCCCTGAGAGGCTCTTTGCTCTGCACTTACGTGATACATATTTTCACGAGATCTGCAGTGGAAGTTGGTTTTATGATTGGGCAGTATCTTCTTTATGGCTTTCATCTAGATCCCCTTTATAAATGTCAGAGAGATCCATGTCCAAACACGGTCGACTGCTTTGTATCTAGACCAACAGAAAAGACCGTGTTCATATTATTCATGCAATCAATAGCGACCGTATCATTGCTTTTAAATATCCTAGAAATCATCCACCTAGGATTCCGAAAAATTAAAATGGGACTCTGTGGGCAGAATAAAAACAAAGATGATCGTGACAATTTCTGTGTAAATAAATCTAAGAAATACTCAATGATACCACGCTCCTCTTTGGGAATATCCACCACCCCTCAAAAAACTCTTCCTCCTGCACTTAGCAGTTACACCTTTTTAATGGAAAAGCAAACGGATGCTGCTGTCTATCCAGTTCTAAATTCTCCTCCCGTGTTTCAGTCGGTGCAAAATAACCATACAGAAAGCAGCAGCTATTACACCCATCGCAATCAGGAAAATAAATCGCCAAAGAAAAGGCCAGCTACAAACTCTGTAGACAATCAGACTCAAAATACTAGCACAAATAATAATGAAGGCTTGCTTGGTGAACTTAGCGCTGAAGCGCATGATGTGCAAAAAGAAGCTGAAAAGAAACGTTTCCTTGTTGTTGCTCAGGATGCAGATACAGCTTCGAGCGTGAGGAGCTTTGCTGAAATGTCATCTCAAACTTCACTGCAACCGGATACAACTTATCCTATTACCAATTTCAAAAGTCAACACGGAATCGGTTCATCTTGGAACTGCTCGGTAATGGCTGAGGGTACAGGAGCTTCAACAAACTCTCTTCCAAAGAACAGCGGCAGAAGACAAAGCAGTTTCGGTGTGAACAAAGCCCGCCCTCCTTACAATGCCGACATTAAAAATCCTAGCCGACCAGACACTCCTGACTCTGCAGGGGAGGCAAGCTCAGAATCTAAACAAAGTAGAAACTGTAATAGTCCTAAGCCTTTCTCTCTCTCTAGGCAACTGTCACTGTCAAGTAATGCGAGCAGCAGGCGTGTCCCCACTGATCTTCAAATATAGTGCGAGTTAAGGTGGCGAGGGCTCTCGTCAATGCTGGGATAATTACCGAAAATTGCAACATAAGCAAGACCTATGTATAAAAGTAGCTAAATTGTTCGGCTTTAACCAGCTGTTTCACGTAGATAGAAAATCTGTGTAGCCTTTTGAATATTAGATATGCGACTTTCTTTGCAATGAAAGGGTGACTTAGACCTCAGTGGATAAACTGCGCTGCCCTTCCAGCTATAAAGAAAAACATACATCATGTGAGTCCACATACTAGGAAAAGTCAGACATAAAACCACAGCTGATACTATTTAAACTGAATAAAAGTAGAAGACAAAATTCGTAGTCTAGCAATTCCATTTTACGAAGAGCGGTAAATGAAATTAGGCTAAAGATGGCACTGATGCTCTCAGGAGGAAAAAATTATTGGTAAATATGTTTCTGCTTCATCTCTCTGAGAATTCAAACAGACATTTGATAGCTGTCTGAAAGCAGGATGTCAACCATACTCCACTCTTTGAACCGTGTTAAATACAAAAAGGACAAAACATTTGATACATATGTCACTAATTCTTTGACTCCACGGTACGCTTTTTTTTCAGCCTATCACCACTGACTTCCTCCGCAGAAAAATGGGAGTGAATTTCCTATTGTACGCTACTACCGTTAAATACACCGTTGCATTAAAGCATCGGGAATTACAAATGAGTTGCGAACATTATTTTTGCGATTCTGAATAACACAAATAAGCTAGCAATTATTATTATTTTTAATTGGAAAACAGTCTACCTGAATTTAATAAACAGAAATTTTGGATTTCATAAACCTAAAGGCTTACTACGGTAAAAAAACAAAACAAAACAAAACAACGAAACCAAACCAAACCAAAACCAAAACGCACGCACGCACACGCACAAACCCAAACCAAACAAACAAACCAACCAACCGAACAAAAAAACCCCAACCAAAACAAACATAGTACCTCCCTGCTTTCAGTTGCAATGCCAAAAAAAAAAAATACAAGAGGTTTATCAAACTATAAACCGACTCCTTTTCTGGATGCTGTGAGGTCTGTCTGTCCCCCAAATCCCGATAAACTTTCAAATCAAAGAAGGGTTGTCATTGTTCAGAAGGTGTATTTCCTTTTATACTTTTTTGTGGGAGTAATAAAACAAATCAAGGACATTCATCCTGCTCTAATCCATATAGCAAGTTCCGTGAAACATCTTGACATAATAAAGGAGGAAAAGATGAACAGAATACTATGTTACATTTGTAATTGAGACTTGTAGGAATGAAATAAATTTACTGTAAATACTTGGTGATGTGGTTACATCTGGGATGTATTAGTGTATACACGTGTACTTATACTAGTGGATTAGGCTTACTCGAAGTGTGCCGGGATAATAGTTTGTGAGATGTAGCGTCATAATGTTACGGCATCATCGAATTCTTAGCGTGAATTATCACCGTGCTTGCGAGCGAGCCGCGTTTCAGGTTGGCTGAAGGCCGTACAATATTAGGAAAAAAAGGAGTCAAAAAACCAAAAAGGCACTTTTGCTTGCAGCAGCAGTTTGGCCCTGTCCATATAAGAAATACACCTTAATACTATTAAAACAGTTAACTGCAGATTTCTCTCCAGAAGCTATTCTTCTCACCTCTAGTGACCCTCTATGTGTATACATAAATGCAGCCTTACATAATTCTACTCGCGCTGTAAAATTTAACATCGTGTGATACCCAGGAATGTATATAAACAGCGTGATTTAGCTGAGTTAATACCCCTACTGTGGCTTTCATTCTTGAATTTCTTGATGTATAAATTTACGTGGGCGATAACTGTGCTGATGCGTATTTTGTATTTAATGTCTCCGTAATAAAAAGCTGAGTATTTGATGCACTCTGCTGCCCTGGTCTAAATAATAAATAATCAGCATTTAGATGCCCACGTATAGGATACATATAACGCTTGCATTTCCTTTGGTTTAAGACAAAATATAAAAGTATTTGTTTTTCTGACGCTGACGGAGGAGTTTTGTTAACTTTTTGTGTGTGCGTGTGGAAATGTCATCAAACGTTCTATTTCATCGCAGCTCCTTGCCGACAGAAAAGTGTAACTTAATACCGGTGAAAATTGAAGACATTGCAAAAGAGCGTGCAGAAGTCTGAAAAGACCCTAACATCGGCAGGTGCAACATTATTCAGTTGGCTTTTTAAAACTTTATTTATTTTTATCAGAAACAGATTTCATCATCCGCAGATACCGCAGCATTTCACAAAACAACCACCAAACAAAAAACAAACAAAACCAGCCAAACAACACACACGCGAAACAAAACAAAGCAAAAAACCCAAACAAACCAACAACCCAAAACAAACTGCTTGCATTTCACAGCGGGCTGAGGCAAAAGACTTTCTTTTCGATGTGAAGATTTCACGCATACAACTCTTTGGAGCCCCTTGGGCAGACAACTGTGCAGCTGCAGCTTGCTGCGACTTTCTCCTCCTATGATTTTTCACTCAGTTCCGGTCACTACCGAAGCCCCAAGTACGACAGTTAACCGAGCTGGAGGACAACCACGGTACCAGGCTCAGCGGTACTTCACCGCTCGGAGACGCAGGGAAGACTCCTGTGTTGCTCCTATAGCCACGCTTACTACCGGACGCGCTACACCGCCCCTGGCCCGGATGATTCCCGCGGCGGCGGCAGCTCGTCCTCTTCGCCTCGCGCCCTCCGGCCAGCCTTCGGCACGGGCGCTGCCCGGCAGAGCTGAGCCCCGGAGGCGCGAAAACGCACTTCCCTACCTGGAGAGGGGCGGGGGACAGAGCGGGACAACGGCCACGGCTGCCAAGGGGAGCCGGCGCAGCGCCCGCTTTAGCGTTTCTTTGGACGACAGAAGGGGCCGTGAGGGCGCACGCGAAAGAACGGGGGCAGCGAGACGCCACTGCTCGCGATCACGGCGCGCGCTCGCTCCCTCGGCCGTCCGCCGCGGCCCAGGCCCAGGCCTTAGCCCCAACCCCGGGGCGTTGCTGCTTCCCCGTCGCTACGGTAACCGCTGGGACGCCCTCGCGCCGTACAAGAGCAGGGCGCAGGCGCGAGGCCGGTGCAGGCGCGGTGAGGGTCAGATGGCGCATTACAAGGTAGGAGGGAGGAAGCCGGTGGCGCGGGGCTGGTAGGGATTTATCGTGCTGTCTGCGCGGAGCGGCGGGCGGTGGTCTGGCTTCCGCGGCGGAGAGAATGGGCCTAGTCCAACGAGCCGCCTTATAGTCGAGGCGGCGGGGGGGAGGGGGGCGCCGCCTCCGATCTGACCGTGTGGGAGTCCTCTCTCAGGCCGCGGACTCCAAGCGGGAGCAGTTTCGCCGGTACCTGGAGAAGTCGGGGGTGCTGGACACGCTCACCAAGGGTAAGTCTCCGGCCCGCGTCGTGCCGTTGAAGGAGCCCGTGAGCGGCTCTTCGGGCGATTCGGCGGGGCGTCCCGCTCCCGCGGCGCAGCTGCCGCTCTGGCACGGCTGTGGTGCGGCACCTCCTCGGGCTGCCTCGGCGCTCTCCGCCGCTTCCTCGGCTCGGCGGGCCGATTGCTCTTTTTCCGTAGTCTGCGTGGCAGCCGGCAGTAGAACTCCTCCGGACAGCTTCGTGCGACGGCCGAGCTCGAGTCCGAGCTGGGCGGCGAGGCGGTGCGCACTGCGGGCGGGCGGGCGGGCGGAGGACCTCTTTAGAAGCGTGGCCTCTGAACTGCAATGCGTTAACCCCTTTCGGGCAGTTCGCACGTGCATTGCGTGTGGGTCGATTGTTAGAGAACTGCGCGGAACAGGAACGGTAGAGACGCGTAAGGAGCAGGAAGGCTGTTCCTTTGCGTGCTGTGTTAGAGACCTCTTACTCGGCCAAACTGCTCTTGGAAACAGATTTATTGAGAGCTATTATTTTCTCGAGCTCTCTGGAGAAAGTAGAGCTTGAGACAAAATAGTAGCAAATGAGCTTTTAAAAGCACCCTAGTTAGAAAGACCCTCTCTTTCATCGACCTTGCTTCTTCTCGTAAAACTAGAGAACCTGGAAGTTCTGTGAGAGTAACTGTCCGTATCAGAATGGGGAAAACGATGAGGATAAACTTGATGCATACGTTGGCTATCTCTATGACTTGACATCTTTTAAATCATTCCGAAGTCTTTTTGAGAGCATTCCACTTGTATGCGGAGAAAATCTGTTAATATTCCTGCTTGAAAAATATGCTGTTTAAGGGGGGGGGTGTGTGTGTGTGTGTGTGCAGCAGATCTAGAATTTCAAACGAATGGGTGCCGTGCTAAGCTTCTCAGCCTGGCTTAGGGTTAGCATTTGATTTCTTTCTATTAACGATACTAAATGTCCTATGGGATGGCAAAAATGAGTCTTTCGAGCAATGTGGCATCCTAGTTTTATTTCTAATTTAGGTGCTTAGCTTAAACACAATTTGTCTGTGCGGTTTGGACGTCTGAAACTGGAAGAAAGGTATCTTAAGTATTTATGAAAGTGGATGCCTTCTGTAGCCTGGTGTGTGCCCCTGTGGGGAGCATGGAGTGGTTATATTTGTGAACTTTTTGAGTAGCCATATGACTGAGTTCTCCAGATATGGAGTTGGTCTGTATATGGCTAATTTCATTTAGGCTGTCGGGGTATACTGTTGCTTGTGCCTGACTCCTCTGCCGCTCTGCTGGCTGCTAGACTCTCGTTCATAAAGGTGCCACCTGCTCTGACGGCAGCTGCTTAGTTTTGTAGCTGTAGTTGTTTGATGGAGGTGTGCTTTTAGAATCGTAGAAAGTTTTAGGCTGGAAGGCACCGCTAGAGGTCATCTGGTCCAACCTCCCCACGCAAGTGGGGACATCTCTACCTAGCGCAGGTTGCTCGGAGCCCCATCGAGCCGGATCTTGCATGACTCCAGGGATGGGACCTCTACCGCCTCTCTGGGCAGCCCGTTCCAGTGATCTATCACCCTCGTATTAAAGAGCTTTTTTTCTAATATCAAGTCCGAACCTATCCTTTCCTAGCTTAAAACCATTGCTCCTATTGTTACGAACCCTTTTGAGCAGATCTTCCCCTGCCGTCGTGTAGGCCTCATTCGGGTACTGGAAGGTCCCTGTAAGGTTCGCCCCGGGGCCTTCTCTTCTCCAGGCTGAACAGCCCCGACTCGGCCTGTCTTCAAAAGAGAGATGCTCTGTTCCCCTGATCATTTTGGTGGCCCTATGCCGATGTTGTCCTGTTGTTAGAAGCTGTAGCTTGAGGGGAAGTATTGGTTTATGAAGGGAGACGCTTGAAATAGGATTTTGGTTTTGCACGTAAAAATTAATGTTAGGGTTGTGTGGGGAATACGTAAAAATTGTCCAGGCTGTTTTGCGTTCGATACCAAAATAGCCAAAAAAGGTGTTTAGGGGGTGAAGAAAACTTCTGGCTAGCTATGACTGGGTGGGATGATGTGCTGTTCCCTCCTGTACAGCAGACCTACTTTTCTACATCAAAGCATATAGGTGAAAGATCTTCTTAAACAGAAAAATGGGCTATAAATATGGCTTGCAACTTGTACGCCTTCTGACCATTGGTATATATTTAAAAAAAATTAGAGTTGCCTGAACTTCTTGCAATTGTTGAATATTTTCTATTTGCAGTGTTGGTAGCCTTATATGAAGAGCCAGAGAAACCAAATAGTGCACTGGAGTATCCTTTTTCTCTTCTGTGAATTGTTCGTAGAGACTTTACACAAAACAGCAGCAGTGCTTTTGACTTGCAGGTAAACTGGAGGGGCTCTTCTAGAAGACTTATATTTTGAACGTGGCTTTTACGGATGCATTTTAGCTAATAATTGCAGTCTTGCAAGCTAATGGAAAGTCTGACAGGATGCAAGAGAACTCTATGTATTGGTATGCCAGCAATTCTGAAGTTAAGTTCCAGGCCATTAAAGGATGTTGTATATCTGCAGCATTAGATTTAAGCACTTGTATTATCTGTGTGACTTTTTTACTTTTTTTTTAAATCCTGGTGAGGGGGCGGGGGGGGGGGGGGAAAAAAAGTCTGTCTTGTTCCTTGATGGTTTTCCCGTCGGATGAAAAGCAATGTAGTAACATTAGTGGTTTAATGCAATTTTGGTCACCTGTATTGCAGCACTAACTTCATCCTAAGTGTTAAAACTACAATGCGGTTATGCTATCCAACTGAAGAAATACTTAACAGCTAAATATCAGCTTTCTGAAGCATCATCTGGGAGCTTCAGCTCCTGAGAATCCAGAAATAGAGACACTTCGCTTGGAAGTGGCAGAGATGAAAGAAAAATACGAAGCTGTGTTGGAAGAAAATAAAAAACTGAAAAACAAGGTAAAAGTCTACTTAGTGTTCCTCGGTAGTTTCCTATTATGCAACAAGAAAAACACTTTAACGCTTAGAATACAGATAACTTTCTTCCATTAGAGTACCTGATAAATATTGTTGCATTTAGCCTTGTGGCTGAGGATTGCCGATAGAATTCATTGTAGTAAAGATTTATTTTGTTTTAAATGGTACGCTTCTTATGTTCTATAATGTGTAGTGCTGCTAAACTAGGGTTTAGCGAAAGTGTATTTTTATTGAGGCTACTCCTATGTCTTCGTTCGGGCCTGTCTGGATGTGCTGAAGTTGTCTGATATTGGGTAGCTCATGCTTCCCCAAGAATTTTGCAAAAGAAGAAAAACTAACGTTATAAGGGTTTTCAAATGTCCAACTGAAGGAGGAATATTACATATTAGTTTGTGTGCCCTAGCACAGACTTGCACGTGACAAGATGTTCTCAAGGGAGGCACTTAGGTCCCCGTGGAACGGTAATTGGCACTTTTCAGCTAAAATGACCCTGGTATTCCTCTGTCTGCACCAGTGGCATATCTGAAGTGCTAGCTAAGGTAGAGCCATTCTTTAATGGGTCTATGGGCTATGTGAAACAGGTCTGAGACATGAACAAGTTCCCTTTATGAGATGGCACCGATTGTAAGGTTTGCAAGGTGATGGCTGTTGTTATATGTGACCGTCTCTATGGGTTTTTTTTTTATTGAGACGCAACCATCGCACGTTAGGTCTGGGAGAAGAGATTCTTGGGCAGTACCGCTTTGTATTTCTCATCTGGAGTGCCCTCTTACTGTTCTAGTAATTTTCCTCCTTCTCTGTTACCCGCTGAGTCCTTACAGCTACATTTGTTATTTTGTGCTAGGAAATAAGGCAAAGAGCAGAATTTTAGGGGCAGTGGCAACAGAGCGGCATTTCACTCGCCGACTTAAAATTGCAACCGATAGTAAGTGCGCACGTGAAAGCGCAGTAGCCTGGGTCTTTCTTTAAAGAAATCTTTAAAGAAGTAAAAATTTGTGCCAGGAAAGTAAGCCTTTTCATAGCTGTGGGTTTATTTGTGCTTCTTCAGCCTTCAAATGACAGCTCTCGCTTCACGTGTTTTCTGGTATGAATGCTTTTGGGTTTTTTTCCTTTCTCTCCTCTGCCATCTTCTGCCGTCGTTCTGATATACCATAGGGCTTCACGTGGACAGAATGCAGGGAGATCACCGAAGTTCAGATTTTTTTTTTTTTTTAAAAAAAAAGCTTTCCTCTAGAATGAACTACATGGCTATAACTGTATTTATTGGTTACCTGAATAGTATTCACAGGGGTGGTGTTCCTCTGTAGCATTCGTCTGTGAAGATCCGTTCTTTTCTTTATCTTTCTTGGTCAGAATGTCAGGTATTTGGGTGGGACAAGGAGTGGGAAGTCAATAGTTAGGCCCTTTGTGGAAAAGATAACTGACTGAATTTAGTACTGGCCGTCTTCTGTGACAAAAAGCTATTTTACTTATTCTTGTTAGTGGCACGGTGATGGCTGTAACTTAGTGTTGCCACAAGAAACATGTGGAGATTTTACATTTTTATGGACTTGGTTTACTTTTTTTAACCTACTCTGCAATTTTCAGGAAAGAGGAAGGATCTTAACTGAGGAAACTGGACTGGCATATTTCAGAGAACCAGTTCTAATACTGGAACTGGTTTTGAAGCTTGATCTTATCTTTAATGTAACAGAGGTCAAGTAAACACCTTCATGTGGTTTTTTTGGAAATAACTTTACTTGTAAAGGTTGTACTTTAGAGCTTAGTTGCCTAGACCATACTTTCCAGAAAGCATAATGA
The DNA here is from genome assembly GCA_024611175.1 of Megaceryle torquata. Classification (NCBI taxonomy): domain Eukaryota; kingdom Metazoa; phylum Chordata; class Aves; order Coraciiformes; family Cerylidae; genus Megaceryle; species Megaceryle torquata. The sequence goes on along the minus strand of JANIJG010000545.1, from coordinate 17,525 downwards.
AAGCCAGAATGATTATGGGAAATGTTAGTCTGGGTACTGTTGCTATGAGACTTAATCATATTTCATTGAAATCAAAGCTTATAGGGTCTGGGTCATTATCACCCGCTATTAGAGATAAAAAGTACCTAATGACATCTAGAACAAGAAGCGGGCAAAAATTAAGGGCAAGACCTATATGCTTCAAAGTGTTTTTGAAAGTCCTCTCGTTATAGCTGCAGGATTATACAATGTGACAAATGGATGCTTTGAGGGAAGGGTTACTTTGTTGCCTGACTTGTAAATGGACGTGCATAAATATCAGTAATGTAGTAAAATCCACAAAGTAAACTGCGCATTTCCAGACTAAATGTTTTCCTTTTCCTAATGTAGAAAGTATCTCTGAAATGTTGCAGCTAACTAAATTCCTCTCTTTAAATCCGCAGCTGGCTCAGTATGAACCACCTCAAGATGAGAAGCATGGTGAATAACAGTAGTTCAGTAGTTTCTTCTTTAATGCCTTGACTTAATAAAGGGCTTCCTAAGAATTGCAGTCTTTTTTTTTTTTTTTTTTCTGGTGTGTATGTGAACCCCGTGTGTCTACTTTGTAACCTACTCATCTCGGGGGGGGAAAAAAATGCAGTATCGCGAATGTACAGCTATTTTTTTGGGCATCTGCAGCAGCAACTGATGAATTTAAGCACACTGGCCAGATTTCTTGCTTTCTGTGCTTATGGTTAACTTGTAGATAACTGTGCCTGTCAACTTGTGTACGTTTTGCATCATGATCCTGTTAAGCTGCTGATCTCTCTCTTGATTTTTTTTTTTTTCTTTTAACTGGAGAGGCTGGTGTGACACAGATGGATCAACTATGAACTAAAAGCAGGACCTCCGAGGTATATTCTAGGTTGGTACTCGTCGGTGAGATTGGACTTCTACTGATGCTTATAGTTAACTGACTACTCCAAGGGACACAAAAGGAATAACTGTAGTGAAGTGGTGGACGTAGCATGGTATTTGAGATGCGCTACCTACTGAACTTAAACTTTTCAATATGCATGAGGTGTACCTATTTCCATGCGGTTCATGTCTCTGGTCCCGTTTCAGTAACGGGGCCTTGAGAGTTTATCCAGAGCAGAATACAAAATTCTTTATTGTAATGGATGTCCTGTGTAATTAGTGGTGCATATAAGAGTGCAATGCAGAGTTCTGCCTTCTGATTCTTCTATCGATGAAAAGGAAATCTAGGCAGGGCAGAAAATCCCAGAGGAAGTTGTGCGTGACTTGTGATTTCTAATTTTGTCTCTGTTCTACGGCCAGCTTCCCATAGTCCCTGATCCTTCTGAAATGCAAAGTTGGCTTTTATAAGGGGGGGGTGGAAAAAAAGTTTTGAAGAGCTGCATTTGTCTCCTGTCCTAAAACTAAGTACTTTAAGGGCAAAAGATGACAAGAAGAACAAAGGGGAGGTGGGGGTGGAGTGCAGTAGCTGAATTTCACATTAGATTTACTGTCTGCTTTGTTTCTATGATGCCTTGCAGGTGTGGTAGGATGGATCGGAGCTGTTGCTAAAGGCTATGTAGGAACTGAAATCAAGGGCTAATGACTATAACGGTTGCTTACCTCTGCAATGAAGGAGAAAACAAAGTCACATTTAAGTTAGAATATACACCAAGTGTGAAGTTGCCACACGTGGAATTAGAGAGATGGTAACGCTGTATAAAATGCATCATACAGATGAAAGTGTGCTGCAAAGACTGTGACTGGAGGAAGACAAAAAACCAAACCAAAAAACCCAAAAACAAACAAAACAAAAAAAACCACCCAAAAAACACCCTCAACATTTTGGGATGTCCTGCCAAAGCAGCAGCAGCAGCAGCAGGCGCGTAAGGTGTTCGATCCAGGCTGTCATAGGGCATGAAGGACTCCCTGCTTGAGACATCCCCTGGGAGGGCAGTACTACACAGCTTATTCTGTTCATAGCTGTATTCACTTCCTTGTGACAAATGGGGTTGTGTGAGCCTGAAATGAGGGCTGTGATGAAATAACGCATCTTTATGAAAACTTTAATTGAGCCGCCTACCTCTGCGTGGGACGCCAGGAGGAAATCGATGGCTAATGCACAGGAAGAACCTGCTTTCATAGATAACGTTCGCTTAGGAAGAGCGATGGCCTCTCTAGCGAAAGGTCCTGCGCCTGAGTACGTTTGTTTATGTGCGCCGAGAGTAAGACTGCCCGCGGCAGCCGGGGTCGGGCTGTCGCCGGAGGGCGGCCGGTCCGGTCTCCTCCTCCGGGGCGGCTCCCGCGCTCCGCCGCAGCTCGCCCCGCCCCTCTTGCTCACGTGAGGTAGCGCCGTCAGCTGACACCAGTCGTCTGACCGGAGCCACCCTACCTCGCTGCTTTCCTGAGCCAATCGGCGCCGCGGAGCCCGATGCCAGCCAATCCGGGGAGGGTCTTGCGGCGTCGGGTTGGGTTGGGCGAGCAGCAGGAGGCCCTGGGCCGGGCGCTGGTGGTTGGAGGGCGGCAGGCTCGGGCTGACATGGCGCTGCAGTTCGGCGCGGCGGGCGCGGCTGAGGAGCCGGCGTTGGTGGGGGGTAGCTTCGGGGCTGCGGACTCGTTCCCCAAGGACTTCGGCTACGGGGAGGAGGAGGAGGAGGCGGAGCTGGAGGGAGGCCCAGGGCCCGGCGGGCCCGGCGGTGGCGCGGGCGGGCCCGGCGGCGGCGCGGGCGGGGCGGATTCCAAGCCGCGGATCCTGCTTATGGGGCTGCGGCGCAGCGGGAAGTCCTCTATCCAGAAGGTGAGGGGCAGCCGGCGGCTCCCCGCCCTCGCCTGCCGCGCTGCCTCTCCGGCGCCGAGCTCTTACTCTTTCCGTGTTGCTGTTTAGGCACTATCTGCGTTTTAATGTGGGCGCATGTGGCGAAGGTAGAGCGAAGGGAGGCTCCTGCTTAATGACGCTTACTTCCCAGAATGGACTCCGATCATCTGCCTCTGGAGAGGAAGGTTGCGTAGTACAGGCTGTAGGTTTTGTCGTTCTTCCCTTTGACGCTTTGAAAATAAAAGACGAAGATACCGTTGTGAAATTTACCATGAGGTGTTTTCTTACGGATGCGAAAGCACCGAGAGTGCTACAGGTGTGTGGTGTTTAGCTAGTGCTTCCGGTCAGAAGGCGGCTTGAGCTGTCCTCGTACCTTTTGATTCTTCGAAAGAGACTTCTGGTTTTGTACGAGCAGAAAGGCTGCCTCTGGTTTCCTTTAGTACGTTAGACTGAGCAAACGGAAGTTGATGATTGAGAAGGAATAAAACGGTTTTGGTGACTTAGGTTTGTTGGTAGCTTTTTGAAGTTACCGGTGTTTCTTAATAACATTAAGACAAAACTGGCTGTTTTTATTTGTCACGTGGCTCAAGAGAAGTGTAGTGCTATTAATGATCCTTGTTCCTCAGTGCAAGTTTTGAATTTCCAGCCTCTTTCAAGAAGTTTGCAGTTGATATTTTTATAGCAAGGTGTTACAAGTGAAATGTGATGATTCTCAAGCTCTAGACTTAGTGGCCTCAAAGTTTCTTCAGATTCGAGTGTGGCATCCTTCAGAGACTTCTGTAAAAGTTTTATGCAGAAAAGCCTTTTTTGGACATTGCAGTATAGCAGGTATGAATCTGCTAATTTTAATCATCTTATACAGACTGCTTGGTAATCCCCAGACTGCACTAGAGCGGTGGGTTCTGAACTGTAGTCTCAAGACTCCTAGCTTTTGCTGTAGGCTTGTCTTTCTTTAGACAAGGTTTGCAAAAGGCGCTGTATCTGTTAGTGGGATTTTTTTCAATTGTACTCCTCTGAAGTACAGCAGCAGAGTGGCCTGTCATTGCTTTTCAGTCTTCCCAGTTATTGCCCATTATTTAAGCCTAAGGCCTCCATGCGTGTATGGAGCAAATGCGGTGATTGCACTGAAAGCCTTTTTCTCAGTGTTTAGTCATGTGAACAGCACTCACTGTAGAATGTCATTAGAGATCTTACTGTATTATCCACAGCTGAAAAAAGTGAACCCTGAAAGCTAGAGGGAAGCAATAACTCCAAATTGCAGCTAGATTTTTGAGACTTTACAACTCGCTTTATAGATGTAGCTTTTGAACTGTTTGGTGGTTTTTTTTTTTTTTGTGGGGGTGTTTTTTAGTTTTTTTTTTTTTTTTTTTTTTTAAATAATGACTGAGGCTGTTAGCATCAGTTCTCTGAGGACCCATTAAAGTAGGTGTACAGGAAAGGAACAGTGTGATGTTGAGTGTGCAATAAGAAGATGTAGAATTTACTTTTGTCAATTAGTTGCTGATCTGGCTTAGGAATTAGAAGTTGTGGGGTTTTTTTACTTAAGAGCTCATTGTGCTGCTGCCCGAGTGAATCTAACTGTGGCAATAACTTGAGATGCTTTTGAAGTATGGAGAAGTTTCTTTTCAACATCATCCCTGCTCTTAGATCAGTCTAGTACAAAAATGGTCATAACCAGACCCAACCCTTCTGTCCAGGCACTAACTGTTGATCGCCTTACCAGAGAGTAGAGGTATGCGCAATAAACACTGTATCGGGAAAAGTATTGGCCTTGTGGGAATCTAGAAGTTTGTATGAAAAACATGGATTATTAAACTATTCCAGTCTTCTACTGAGAGCAAGAGTAACTGGAGGCCTCTCACAAAAGAGGGGGGAAAAAAAAAAAAAAAAAAAATATGCTGGGGAGGAGCGCTCTTTCTTTTGGACAGATTTTTCCATACTGGTATAACCTGTGAATGTTCAGTAGCAAATTGAGGTTAGAAGATTTGGGAATGTGATGATGGCTTCAGCTTATAAAACAGATTTTTGTGCAGACTTATGACTTGGGTAACTGGACTTACTCCACTGTCCTTATCCAATAGGAACTTGGAAGGAGTTCAGGCAGAGTACCTGAATTTGGGAGTTTGGGGTGGCTGGGGGGGAGGGCTTGTGGCTTGGTGTTGCTGTGGGGTGTGGGTTGTTGTTTTGTTTGTTTGTGTTTGTGGGGGGTTTTTTGTTTGTTTGGGGTTTGTTTTTGTTTTTTTTTGTCATGGTCACCAGACTTGCTGTTCTGCCTTTATAAGAATGGCATAAATATATTATCAGGGGAGCAATTTGTGCTTGTGGTAGAACCTAAATCAGCATCTTATTTGGAGCTGCTGTAAACTGTTCATTTATGTCCATTTTTCTTTTAAGGTGTTAAATAAGTTAAAATGGAGGAGTTAGGGAGTCAGAACCAGCTGTCTGTTGCGCTTCGGTAGCAAGCTCTAATCTTAGGGCAAGATGTAATGTAGTGCTCCTATTAGCTAGTCAATCTTTTTTAAAACTTTGCTTGTCTTGTCTTTCTTTCGCTTCCTTACTTTCGTTCCACTTTGTCACCCCTCCCCTTCCCCACCCCATATCTCTCTTCTGGTAAAAAAAGACAGCTGCTACTTCTTGAGACTGTCTCGTTCATCATAGCACTTTAAATAATCTGAAGAATTAAAGATTCTGGAAAGCATGAAAATCACAAAACAATTGTATGTCTTATGGCTGTTAGGGAACCCTTTGGAAGTTGCTTTTCGTTATTACCTGTGAAGCAGCTGTTCACTTCCAATTAGTAGATTCTCAACACCATCTTGCAATACTTTTCTCTCTCTTTTCAGGGACCTCCTTCCATCTGCCCGTGCAAATTCCTTTCTGGACATCAGGGTAATAGAAATAGTCTAATATTACCTCAAGAAAAAAAAGGGGTTTACTATGACTGGAAAAAAAAAATGGAGTTTGAAAACCCATTCTGCATTTGGACTTATAGGTAAAGGTGCCTATTTTTATGTGCAGAATGATCCTGTGCTGCAGTGGGGATACTGGAGATTTATGAAGGGCAGATTGCCTGCTTTGCCTGTGGAGACTGACTGAGGCATGCTTCATGGTGGCTTGGGACAACTCTCAGTGAAAGGTTCTTCCGTGCGGGTTACTTGCACTATAAAGATTCTTAGAAAAGTTCTGGTTCTGGTTGTTGTTTCCTTTCTGAGGAAGAGGATGTAGATTTTTTCAGAAATAAATCGGTTATTCGTGTTTCCAGACAAAGCCTTAATAAAAGGGAAACCATCCTATATTTGTTTCTTTCTCAGCAACTCTTAGTTCTCGTGTTAGATGTTGTTCTCGCAGTTGCTAGGTGGTGTTACGGTGTACCCGGTAAGGTGCCTTGCCCTGGGAGATTGTATTTGATCGTAAGCTCTTGTAGGAGGGATGTGGTGGAAGTCACGCTTGTTGCTTGTATAGGATTATTGTTTGATGGTCGGGGAAATTTTTGTTTGTATTGATCAGGCCAACAGCTGGAATTGAAATTCTGAATATGGCTGTTACCTGATTTTTGGGGAAAACAAAACAAGAAGGAAAAAAGAAACAAAACCAACCGACCAAAAAAACCATAAAAAGCCCCACACTCGCATGTTTCCCCGGGGAATCTATTCAAAGCTTAAGGTAGTAGGAATGAACACGTTGGACAAATTCAGTCTGCGGATTCAAGGAAGGTAACTACTTGAAAATTGAGGCAGAAAATGTGATTATTTTTTATTTTTATTTTTTAAATTTTTTTTTTAAAGCAAAACAAAAACCCTGAAGAAAAGTGCCGTCCGTAAACACGGAGGTGGTTCAGAAATAACTGCATCGGTTCCAAATACTGCATCATTTTCAAATTGCAGCTTAACTGCTGCAATTTGAAAATAAAATCGTATGCCACTGTAGAGAAGTCATTCTAGAGAAAAGACGGAAGAAATATTAAAAAAAAAAAAAAAAAAAAAAAAATCCCGAGAGTTTAAAGATCCTGGCAGGTCAGATGTGAGTGGGAAGTTCAAAGAGATTAGAAAAATTCTGAAAGAGTACACTGCTGTGTGATCAAGCTGGTGGTGAAAAGTTCTTAAAATACAGTAAAAGCAGAAAGACTGCCAGGAAGTCAGTGAGACTATTGGATGTTGAAGGTGTAAAAGGAATGCTTGGGAACGATAAAAGCCCCGGCGAGGAAAGTCAGAAGATTCTTGGAATTTTGGTAGCATTGTCTGCTCTGCCTGCGTATAACTATTCTTAGTCAAAATTCCTGGGCCTCAGTGTTTAGTCATGTGCTTCCAATCACATGCTTCTGCAGCCTTTTTATTTGCTTTATTGAAGCTGTGTAAAGCAAGTAACGGTGGAGGTTTCTATTGCTAGGTGATAGAAATGGAATTTGATCAAAACTGCATCTTGGTTCCCCTATTAGTGTAAAAACAGATGGAGAATACCAATCTGATGAAACACCCTGCTTTGGGAAGCAGGGGAAAGGGGTGTGATGGCATTGCTTTTCAGAGACTCATCTGCTTTAAACTGGATTCGCTAATTCTGTCCTATTTCCCGTGGAAGATGCTGAGTTTAAAAGAAGGAACCTTAATTTCAGAACGCTTTAAAACTGCGTTGCAAACCCCGAGGAATTTCTGGTCCTTGCAATACGGTAGCTACGTATCTAGACTTGCTCTTATTTTTCCATACAGATGTCCCGCTATTTAAAACCTCGTTTAGATCCTGGCTGCCTCAGTCATTTGCCTTGAGGAACTAAATTTTTTATCCTTGGTCTTAAAAAAGTTTAGGCTGACTACTTTGAACCCCGCTAAAAAAAAAAAAAAAAAACGAACAAAAATCATTAACTGTGCTGGGTGTGGAGTTGTTTGACTTGCATTTTTTTTGACAGAGATTGTTGTATTAGCCGTGCTGTATAGGAAACCTCTTTCTTTTTGCAGTCCTTGCGTTTGACATTTGTAGTAACTTTTGTAATGTACTGCTGAATTGTTTTAGTGCGGTGTTCGCTGTCGAAACAGACTGCTTTTGCTACAGGCTGCTTTGCTAGTTCTGTTTGTTCAGGGAAGGGCTAAAATATCAGAGGGCTTTTTTAGCATTGACAAGGATATGTTCTTTATCACTGCAGCTTAAAACATTTAACAAATAGTGTGAAAACTTTCAGCGTTTCTTTAGGGTACTTGAAAGGAAAGGGTCAATAAGCATAAATCGGTTGATAATAGATGGCAAACTACCTACCTATTCAGGGCTCTAAAACCGAGATGTTATTTTTGGACGCTTTTTCAGTAGTTTAGGAACAATGTGATTATATTCTGGCGTAGCGCTTGACACCAGACTAAAAGCAGACGACTAGGAATTTCTAGGACTGGAAAGGAACGGTTTGTAAAAGCTTGCAGTTGCTTGATTAAGATGATGGCTTTATACCAGATCCAAATTCTCTAATGTAGCAGAATTTGAAATTACTAGACTTGCAAGGAAGGATGAGTATCTGGGATGTCTGTGTCTTCAGGCAATCATGTTACTTAGACTTGTGAAAAAAAGCTTAACTGCATTTGGATGCTTAGTTCTGGTTGAGGCTGGGTTATTTCCTTAGCTGAAGCAGGAAGTTGTCTATTTACCGAAAGGAAACTGTACACTTTAGAATGGATAAACCTGTTAGTAAGATTCGAGTCACAGGACTTTTACAATGTCTTCTGATAAAGGTGAGACTATTATTTTGTGTTCTTTTAACAGGTGGTGTTTCACAAAATGTCTCCCAATGAGACGCTGTTCTTGGAAAGTACTAACAAGATCTACAAAGATGATATTTCCAACAGTTCTTTTGTGAATTTCCAAATATGGGATTTTCCTGGACAGATGGACTTTTTTGATCCGACATTTGATTATGAGATGATCTTCAGAGGAACGGGTGCTCTAATATACGTTATTGATGCCCAGGTAAATACAAATCACTTGGGAATCTTTTTTGCTTTGTGTGCAAGAGGAATGATTGAGATGCTATTTTTAGATAAGTTTATAAAATACCCCTTATGCATGAAAGGATGCGTTGGCAATCTAACTTCTGGCGTGTGGCTTTTAGTTTTGTGAAGTGACTGGAACGTGATCTCCTGCGGGAGAGTGGAAAGGGGCAAGTACTCTGAACTTACCTTTTCTACAACAATAGTGAGAACTCGCTGTGCTAAATGGTCTGAATTATACCTTCCCTCTGCTGTTGGGTGCTAAGGGGTTCATTTAATAACAGCGCACTTCTGACCTCAGTTTCGAGTACTGGTATCTGATAGCTCCTGGCGAGTTTAGGAATTGCACCGTGGGAGCTTACCCGGTTATTAGGAGTATTTTGGAGATCGCTCCTGCCTTTTCGTGGAGTTGAAGCATCATTTGCCTTTTGCTCTGAAGACTAGCTTTACGTAGCTGAGCCTTGCATAGCTAATGCAACTTAATGTACATAACAAAATCTATGCTACTTGGATTTCTGACACTCCGAGGTATTCCTTTCTCCCGTGCTACTGTTTAGTAACAGAAGTGAATTTTTTGCACTGAAGTATTTTGTCCTTGTGCCGAATGGAATAATTATTGCACGTAAAGCCTTGTCATTCGTTCCTGCCAAAACTGATTTACAGGATGACTACATGGAAGCTTTAACGCGACTCCACATTACAGTTTCAAAAGCCTATAAGGTCAACCCAGAAATGAATTTTGAAGTTTTTATTCATAAAGTTGACGGTTTATCGGATGACCATAAAATAGAAACTCAGAGGGATATTCATCAGAGGGCTAATGATGACCTTACGGATGCTGGGCTTGAAAAACTTCACCTTAGGTGAGTTAAAGATTCTGGCATGTGTGATGTTACTGTTCTCGATATGCATGCAGACAAATGGCTTTTAGATGTAATAGTGGGTGGACTGGAGCAAAGCCTTGTTAGTTTCTTAGTGTTGCACAAACTCTGTTTATAAAATACATCGCTGAACTTATGGCCAAGCCTCGGCTGTTAGACTGACTGAAATAAGGCAGGCTACTGTATCGGATTCCGGTCAACAGATTTATTCGTAAACTTGATGATAATTTAGGGTCCTTTTGCATAACTTTCATTCAGCAAAACAGGCCAAATTTATACATGTGGCCTGGAGGGGAGGTGGAAAGAGAGGGGGGAGCTGCCGGCCTTCTAGTCCTGGCTAGCACTGACTCTTCGGTGCGATTGGCTTTAAAAGCTTGGTCTCTTGCTTGATATTTGGCTCATTTTTAAGGTGTCTTCCAGAGACGCTTTTAGAATGTGCTATCTTTTCTCTGGTTTTACTGCTACTTTGATTCTTACGGAGCTTTTAAGTATTGTCGGTATCTCTTGCTGTTAGTGTGAACAAAGTGGAAGGCCTGGAAGGAGACTTGGAGGGATCTTTAGGTTTAACGCCTTTTTGATAAGCGTTCTGTAGGCTAAATGTGTTGTGAAAGCACGCTCAAATTTATCTCTGGCTTCTCTTTTCCCTCCCTCCTCATCTCAGCTTTTATTTGACCAGTATCTATGACCATTCAATATTTGAAGCCTTCAGTAAAGTGGTACAGAAGCTCATTCCACAACTGCCAACGCTGGAGAATCTGCTAAATATCTTTATATCGGTAAGTGTGAATTTAACAGAACTTAAAGTGAAATACGCAGAATGGTAAACCAAGTTCTTCTGCTAAGGAACGCTGTCTCGATCTGCCCTTGGGAGATTTGAATGGCGCTCGTGTTGATGTACTCTGCTGACCTGGTTGTCTGCGTTAGAAGTCCTTTACCACGGCTGAATTGTACGGGTGTGTGCATTGTGTGGGTTTCTCTGCATACTGACACAACATAGTTTGTCTGGTTATAACTGTTGATACAGAAGTTTTCTTGTCAGCCTGACATATTGATTGGTCCGTGAAGGCACTTAGTAGTTTAATGTAGCTGTACTGACAAGAGACTTTTTTTCATAATATAAACTCAGCCTTGAGCTAAACTGTATATTTCATGTGGCCTGAGACTTTTGCCCTTACTCTGTAGTTTTTGAGTTTCTCATAGAGTTTGTGACATAGAAATTTGCAGCTGCGTGCTTTAAATCAAATGAAATGGCACCCTTGAGTCAAGGCCTGTCTCACTTAAGTTTGGTCTGTGAGGCCGTTGAAGGTGTGTGGACAACGTGGGGGGAAAAAAAAGCCCAACCAGTAGCGATTGAGCGGAGCTGTGCGGGTCAGATGTGTTGCCCCGTGCTGCTTATGTTTGGTTTTTGTGTTGGTGGAGGACTGTCTGTAATAAGCCGCTCCAGTGGATAAAGGGTATGTTAATGCGAACCCTGCCTAGTGCTGCAAGGGCGTGGAGTGTGGCCCTGATGCCAGACGATTATCTGGATGTCCCAAGACACTGCCTTGGGTATTCAGAGAAGCTATGAAGAAGCAATAAAGAATGCTTCTGGTACGTGAATAGAAATTAATCTTTACCATAAATCCATAGTCTATATGTGGTAACTTGCGTAACAGCAGAAGGCTTCTGAAGTTAGTATGAGCACGTACGCTTTGCCAAAGTACGCGGTTACAGATGGGATGGAACGAGCGGCTCGGTGCTTTTCCATACCTGTAACTGCTGTTGTGTGGTACTTTTCATGGAGTCACAAGTTTAGAAGCTGATTTTATTTGCTCTGCGTGTTAAATGACATGGCAACCGCCTCACGCAGAAACCGAACTGCCCAGATACTGTAAGCACAAATTTTAAGTGTCGGGATACTACTGTGAAGTAACTCATCTTTGATCCTGGTCCATCAGGTGGATGTGAATGTGTGGCCCTTCCGGATTTAACAGAACCAGGCAAGAGGAAAACTGCTGAATTTGGTTTCTGGAAGCATAGTAAAATGTAACCTTAATTACGATCTGGCAAATAATAAACTAAAAAGAACTCTAAACAAGTTGATATATACTGTGTTGATATGTACTATGGCAACGAGGATACTGTGCTTTTTAACTATGTGCTATAACTCTTAGTTCTTCTGTCTTAAGCCTGTAAACTGTTTGTGTTTAAACCACTTCCTGCTATTAAGAATGTGAAAGTATATGAATTCTACCTGAGATTTTAAAAACTCATCCAAATTCTTTCTCTTTCTGAAGAATTCAGGCATTGAAAAAGCTTTTCTCTTCGACGTAGTCAGCAAAATCTACATCGCAACAGACAGTTCCCCTGTGGACATGCAGTCATATGAGTTGTGCTGCGACATGATTGACGTAGTGATAGATGTTTCCTGTATATATGGGTAAGTGATGAATACTGTTAGGAAGAAAATCCTTACAAGTTGTAGCATAGGTTGCAAACTATGCAAGGGGCGCTGGCTTTGTCATCCAGCGAGCAAGATGTTACTGATTGATCTGTAGAGCGCACTGATTCTGTAAGTGACTGAAATAAAGCCGAACGGTTTGGCAGCTGGATTGAACATTTGTACCCAGTTTAGTTCCCTCCACTCGGAGCTTTAGACGGCCATTTGACATTTGTAGAAGTCAAGTGTTTCGCTTAAAAAACAAATACTGCCGTGTCTCATTTGGCGTGGTGGGTGCGAGTATGTCAAGGCCTGCAAATACCTCGGTTTGATAGTGTGCCGCAGCTCGTAAGCGTAGCTTGCAGTCGCATCGCTTTGAGACTTGCTGCTATCCGAACACGAGAGCTTTTGCGAGATCAACTCGGCTACTGCTGACTTTCTCCGAGGGATGCACGTAGTGCTTGTTTCTCACAACTTATGGCTGAATTATGCTTCGCAGTGGATTTCTGAAGTGGCTCTGCCAAAGTGGTAACTTATTTTAGAAATGTGGTTGTAGCCTGGAAAATACACTGCTGTCAAGACATACCGTAACATTTAATGTTTTGCCTTGTGATGGATCAGCGCAGGGTTGCGCGTAACGGTTTGGGTTCGTTTGGTTTGTTTGTTTTCCGGGAGTGAGTGCTTAGAAGTAGCTTGTGATACGTCTTTTGCTTCTACAGTAATTTAACGCTAATAACTTTCAGATCGAAACCAGCATCCTAATCTTTTCTTGTAAATGCAGTCTGCTTTAGCTTAAGACCAAAAACTGTCCTGCTCCTTGTTGTATTTCCCCCACCCCAGCCTCACCTAAGGAAGCCTTTTTGTTAATTTACCAAAAGTAATTTTGCTGAGTTGTCACTCCATTGGTGTTTATACATAAAAGTCCTGCATGAGAATCTTCAAATCAGTCATCTGATACCTTACTGTGGTACTGTAAACTCGGTGAGCAGTGACTCTTGGGGCTGAAGATAAGATATGCCATAACTAATGTACTATACTAACTCCATTAAGAGTGCTCGGCTGTAAGCTGAAAACAGTATCCAGTAAACATCCACAGCTCTCGGTTTGATATCGAAAGGTTGCATGCTGATAGCTTGCTCCTAACTTCTCATCTAAGATAGATAGCGTCTAGTGAAGGCATCTACTGTGTTCAGGTCTAGCTTTCCCCAGAAACTTAAGGTGATATTGGTCAGAATTAGGACCTGCATTGCAGTATAAGTAATAGTCTTCTAACTGTATTTAACAGGTATTTGTCTTGAAGTTGCATATGCGTGTCTACTAGATTGTGCCTTATTTAACTTGTTCTTTCTTAGGTTAAAGGAAGATGGCACTGGAAGTGCTTATGATAAAGAGTCAATGGCAATTATCAAGCTCAATAACACAACAGTCCTGTACTTAAAGGAAGTAACAAAATTTCTGGCATTAGTTTGCATTCTTAGAGAAGAGAGTTTTGAGCGCAAAGGTAAGGACTTGCTCCCT
>JANIJG010000544.1:18133-37645 GCA_024611175.1 Megaceryle torquata | reverse complement strand
GGAGGTTTAGATTAGATACTAGGAAGAAATTCTTCACTGAGAGAGTGGTTAGGCACTGGAACAGGCTGCCCAGGGAGGTAGTAGAGTCATCATCACTGGAGGTGTTTAAACCAGTGGACGAGTAGCACTTGAGGTCTAATGGATAGACAGATGTTAGGAGGAAGGTTGGACTTGATGATCCTAGATGTCCCTTCAAACCCTAAAGATACTATGATTCCATGATTATCACAAATCCCAGAGTCTTTCTAGGAGGACAAGAATATCAATAGAATCTCCCAAGGAATTCTTGCTACATATTTGCAATAGAATTATGAACAAATGAGTAGTTTTTATTTACACAGATGCTTTATAACTCTAGCTTTAATGACCTTAGATGTATTGTCATATATGTGATTTTTAGCTACTTAGCTCAAGTGACAAATTATCTGCAGTGAAAAGACTAATTTTCAGTAAAATATATACAATTAGTATATGACAAGTCAAGCAGGAGAAGATAGAATTACCATAAAAGAACAATGCCAAGTGGTCAAAATGCCAAAATTACAATGCTCTTTATATTGTGTAAAAGTTGGCCATATGTTCATCATTTATTCTATCTACATACAATAAGGAACACATATTAGTTTGTTTCTGGTAAGGGGGCAAAAAGGGCATAAAGACACAGTATGTTTAGAGAATATGCAAGACTATCTGTGATTCTAAGGCATAGTTCCTCTTTGAGAGGAAACTCCATTTCCAGATCCGGCATTGAGATGCCTTTGTAAGCAAACGTTCATGCTGAAGTAATAGCAACATGCTGTTCCTCACCCACCACAGTATTATGTTAGGCAAGCCAAACCCTACACACAAGTAGGTAGATTGTGGCCAGATTCTCCAGCCCAGACATAACCTAAGTTGGAAGCAGGTCTGGAGGAAGGTTGTAGGTGCTGCAGAAGACCAAGCATCACAAGTTACTGCCCAGGTCTGAGAAGACATTTCTGCCTTGGATACAATGTATTTGGGGTAGTCCTCAGGCAGATCATGGCCGTCCGTTACACCACTCTTCAAAGATTAACATCCTCATACCAGCCTGAACTGGAATGGGGAATAAAGGGTACTCACAATGTGAGCTGTGGTGGTACAGGCTAAAAATATAGCTCAAGTGCCAATCTTTCATTTTCTGTAGCCAGACAGTGAATGGTTGGGAGTAAGAAAGACTTAAGAGAAGACTAAAGAATCTGTTTCACATAATGATAATAACTTTACATGAATGGACAGGAAAACATGACATTTACTATATTAACTAAACCTTTGGGTAGGTGATCTTATGAAATGTCTAGCTCTCCTGCAGCTACTTAAGTCATCATTTCTATGTAGTGAATCCCTGCAGGACTTTATGGCATTTGTGGCACTGGTGCAGAGATGCTTTCAAAAGCAGCACCTCATGAGCCAACCAAAGGCCTGCTCCGATGGGCAGTGAGCAGTGACAGAATATGCAGTAAATTAAGGGTTGGTATCATGGTCACCAAGCTAGACTGTATTCTTTTAGGAATACAAATCCTACTTTAAACTGTTTTCCTAGTATGATGATGTTTAAATCCTTCATTAGAAAGATATTTTATAAAGTAATCCTGATGTTTGTTAATCTGTAACAACATATTATTTAACTTTGCTTGCAGACAGATCTGATCGTTGTTAGTCAAATGTCTGCCAAAACCAATACAGGCATTATTTAATTTCTCCAGAGGCAGAGCTCACAGCAAATTTCTTCTTGAGCTGCTTTCAATCCCTTTGTTATTTACTATGCAATTCAAAGAAATTTCCAATACATCCATGAATATATATATATATATATAAAATCTCCTGTACAGTTCTGCTCTATCTATTGTCTGGTTTTGCAGAAAAACTAAACATTCCAAAAAAACAAATAACCCACCCCCAAAAAACAGCTCTAGAAAGTTACCCAGAAGCAGCTGCTAAAACACTCACAATAATCTATTACAGAGAAATTATCTTTAAACATATTTGGTATTGTTATTTAGAGTAATTCCTGTATACCTCAAATAGGAATGATGAACATGCAGAGAACCATGACTGGAGTAAAAGTTTCATTCAGGCACTGAGCTTATACTAAGAAAATCTTCACCAGTCGTGTGCCCACCATATCCTTCCCAGATAATCTTTTTCTATCCGTGAATTGCTGACGCACCGCCCACCACCCAACCTTTCCTCACTGGCCTCAGAGAAACCAGTTTCCACAACGCACTTCTGCCTGGGAATTACGCACCAAAAACCTTCCCATATCCTTCCGGCGTCCCTAGTGAACCCTGTTCAGACCTTCCTAACAGTATTAAACTTCCGGTCCACAGAGGTGTCCGGCCGCTTTAGTACCACAAAACGCAACAAGCCTCTGGCCCTCGGCTCACAACCGTTGTCGCGTCGCGTCGCGTCGCGTCGCCACTCAGCGGCCAACAGCAACTGCCTGCGCGAGCGAAACCCGCGGGCACCAGAGACAGGGAGGGGCTTAGTAGCCCGCCCTCCCGTCTCCATAGCGACGCCGCGAGTAGCTTCCCGCCCTCAACCTCGTAGCCATGGGGACTGTCCCCGCCCCTTCCGGGAGCGACTCGGAAGCAGCGGTGCGGAAGCGGCTGGGGTCGCCGCGGTGGGCCGAGGCGGATGAGCGGCCTGTGGGGGCCGCTGTGCAGGGGGAAGGGCCTTGCGGGAGGCCGGCAGGTAATGGCGCTTGGCGTCACGGGTCTCCTCCTCCCGCGCCGGGGAGGGGGTGGTTGGTCGGGTGGCGGCTGCGCCCTACCGGGCCGAGCGGGCCGCGGGAACTGGGGTCCCGGCTTGCGCCCTTCGGCCCAGCTGCAGCGCGGCTTTGCGGTTTGGTTTGGCCCGGCCCTTTCCGGCTTGCTGCTGCGGTCGGTAGCTCCATCCGGTCGCTCTTGCACTGACAGGTAGGCCCTTGTCCGCGGCGGTAGCGCCGGCGGGCGCGGAGGTGTAGTTGGCCCGGCTGCCCGCTGGCTGTACTCGGCGGGCCGGCTACAGCAGGACCTGGGCGGATTGTGATCTCCGTCCTTCGCGGGCTTGCACCTGCAATCGTTCTGGGTGCTCTCTGGCTCCCACTCTTAGGACCTGCCCTCAGCGTGAGCCGGGGGCAGGGGTCGAGAGGCTGCTCGGAAAGCTGTTGTCCTGTGGGATGGTCCCGATGGACATCATCCTGTGAAGGCTTCTCTTCACCCATCACCTCACTGCCTGCTAGAAGCCAGCAGGTCTCAACCTTACGGGGAGTTCAGAGCTATTATCGGTGTTGTTTTTGTTTGTTTTCTATAGAAATTGGTTCCACACTGAAACAGCTGAGCAAGGTTTAGGGACGTGTGAAGTAGCAGGCATGCGTCATCTGAAATCTAGGAAGGTGTTTGCCAAAACCAAGGCTGATGTGAGATGTAGCTGCAACAGAAATATTTCTACAAGTTAAAATTATGTGTGGTGGGGTTTCTTAAGTGAACATTTCAAGTACAGTGAGGCACTGCAATGTTAAAATGTTAAAGTAAAATTGACTTGAATTTTCCTATCTCTTTACTGGGTCCAGAACTGCATACTGGGTCAGTATGCAGAACAGGATTTAAAGATTGTTTTTGCTGTGGTAGTTTTTTCTTCCTACAACTATCTGGCTGAATTTAAAATGTAAATGGCATAGGGACGTAGTATCTGAGGGCAGGGGCATCTAAGGAAGGTGCTAATGCTGTGCAGATTTCATTCAGTTCATAACTGGCAGCCTACTATGAGTCAGTATTAAACTAATATCTCAAAATACTGCTAGAAGAGACACTGCTGGTGGAGGTGTTACCTCTGGAATAATAACTTCATAAAAGCAAAACAAAAAGCCTAGCAGGAAATGCTGAATATTGTGGCTGATTGTCATTAAGTGTTCTAGGCTTCTGTACAACTGTGTATGTGGTTTTTGGTGTGTCTAGGTCTACTTTTGGAGGAAAGGGTACCATGCAAAAGAGATTTAAGCACAATTAACCACTGAAAATACTGTATTTAAATGAAATACACATTTAGATATTTTTTTTCTCCTTGATTTTTTTCAGTACCCCAAGGGTGACCATAAAATATGATTCTTTACCTACTGCACCAAACTTTTTAAGTACTTCTTTTGCTATTTGGTCACCTGGCTTCAACTACAATGGTAAGTTATGATTTAGATAATATATTCTTAGATCCTTTTGCTCTAGTCTGGCTGATGAGGAGGATGGCATTCATGTTTCACATTTTCTATTTAAAAATAAATAAATATTTTTGTTACCACTCCTTAGTTCTGGTATTTCTTGTTTTGGGGATGTCTTCCTTTATAGCTTGTGAGTACTGCTAAACACTAAGTCACTGTCCTAATCGTAGGAATTATACAAAGCTAGTGGTGTGTTTTTCAGTCAGGACTGGTGTTAAACAGTTTAGTACATATAAATCCTGCCTCCATGTGTATTCTTCTATCCGCAGGTGATAATATTGCTGTGGATTTTTACCTAATGTTAAGCACTTAGGGAATCAAATGTCTGAAATCATGCAGTTTATTCACTACTTACAGAGACAGCATGAGTAGTTGACATATTCATATAAATACCTTGACACTTAAAAATTTTATGCTCTGTAGTGGCAGGTTTTAATGAGTAATAGCACATTAAGTGTCTTTTTTTTTTTTTAAGAAGAGAGAAGAAATTTTGTTTTAGAGACACTGTAGGTGACTGGTAAAAAGCCTGAGGTTTTTTCCCCTATATTAATTTGTTGTTACTGTAGTATCTTTTTCTTCCTTGAATTCTATTCTAGTGAATAAAATAACTGGTACTGCCAGGTATCGAATGTGAACCTCTGTTCCCTGAGGTTCAAGTAGAGGGATTTGCTTTCACAAACAGCTGATAGGTGTGGGTTAAATTGAGGAAACAGCACAAATACATGTGTGGGAAGAAGTACTGTTATAAATGTTTCTAAGCTTTCCTGAAGAGTGCAGGATTCCCCAGAACTCTCGTCTGTAATTTTTTTTTTCAATAGTTCAGCCTATTTAAAAGGTCTGGATGTGGGGATTACATGTAAATTTTTTTTAAGGAACAGGAATTTTTACTGTTATTAGAGCTTGTCACCAGCACATTTTTAATTAACTTACCCACTTGCCACTGAAGTGAATTCATTGCTTCTCTTGACTTAGCTGGAGTTGACACAAGCTCTAAGCATTTTCCTACAAGACTTTTCTTCGTGGTATTATCCTCTCTGTCCTCACTGCCCCAAATCAGTTTCATTGTCTGGTTCATTTAGCAGTTGCATCTTATTCCTGCACAAAGTAGATGTCAGAGCTAAAGTAAGTGCCAGAGAAGGAAAGTTAGGGGCCAAGGAAGACTTTATCTTTTTTTGGCAGTGGTGCTTGTTTATTCCGGTTTGAGGTCTGTGTTAAATTTTAGTCCAAGAACTCATTCTTATCTATAAAGCTGTTTGCTCTTCCTGAAATACGTGTCCATCAACTGTAGGTATACTGAAGTGAAAGACATTCCAAAGGAGCTAAATCCATTAAAGTAAATGCTACTGAGTACGCTATGCTATGGGATATAGGGAAGCTTTTGGAGATTTTGATGTGTTGTCCTAAGGTTAGGCACTCTTTTGAGCCTGCAGTGGAGGCTCTATTTCTTTCTTATTCACCTGACAGTTTCTCATAAGAAACACATAACAAATTATATTGTCCTCAGAAGTAGCATTCTGAGCACATGATCTTCATTTACATTTTGTAGAGAAGTGACTGTACTTATTTACTGTCTAAACACTTAAATGTTTTCTTCCTGGACAACTGTTCAGGAATACTTTGGCCTAGTCTTTCTCTTGAATTAGTAGCCAGCTTAAGAAATTAAAGCAGATTTTCTACTTGTCATCTCTAATTGCTTTGGTTAATATTTATTATTGCTTTCATTAGGCATAATTTCTATTCCTACTTTAAATTCTAATTGCCTTTCATTGTTCTAAAGCTTCACAATGGAGCCAAAACCTTGCAAGTGTAGATGCTTGGTAGTGGAATTAATTGCTGTTGATGGAGTTACATGAGGTTTCAGCTGCTAAGCTTATGTGTCAAAGGACGTTTGAGCCCATCTAACTATAAATCTGTATCAATAGTAATAGAAGATTTGCGTTTGTTTTTTTTTTTTTTCATGTATGAGGATGCTTAAACAGTTAATGTAATTCCTAAAAGAACCTTTGTAATTCTTGCAGCAACAAGCTTTAGAACTGGCATTGGATCGTGCGGAGGTAAGGCATAGATATTTGTTTGCACATAATATATTGGTCTCACAGTTAATATAAAACTAATATTTTTCTTTTTTTTTCTTCTTAAAAGTATTTGAGGAACATGTTATGCAAATATATGTGTGTGTATAAATAATCACCCATGCCTGGTGAACACTGGTTCTGTAAAATTCTCACTAAAATTGCTATGTCATGTGTTTGTCCCTAAACCTTTCCACAGAGAACATAAGCCCGTGCAATGATGATCAACTATGCAGGACTTCAGTTTTCCCCTTTTAAACCAGCAAATCTGTGTGCTGTGAAATAAGCAGAGCTGTACAGAGACAGCTGGCAGAAATATATGACAAAATCCTGTTTGTGTTTTTAAGGATAGCCCAGTTAGAACAAAGAGTCAGGTACCTTCACATTCATGTTCTTTCATGTTGACATCTGATATAATGTTTACCTTGAACCCTATTATGGGAATTACATGTTTCTGTGTGGGAAGGTCTCTCCACTGAGATTGTGAACTAAACTGTTAATCAAAATACTTCAGACAAACAATGGAGATCTGGGAAAACCTTGCTAGAATATAAAATACATTTAATGTAGGATGACCTCTCTCTTTCTTCTTTACTTTAAATATTTAATGTGCCTGAATTGTATTTATAATACACAGCTCTCTAGAGAAAGCTAGTGTAAATTCAGGAGGAAAACTAAACTTCCTGAAGTTGATTTTGTTGAGCACTGCTCTATTAATGTCAAGCCAAGTACGTGTGACTTTGGTTGTATTTTAGTATAACTTTGGTAGTGTTAACTACGTACAGTAGCGTTACTAATACAGTGGTGTTATTTACAGCATGCAACTCATGCCACAGACATGAAATGCTGCATCACAGCTAAACTGAGCTGCATCCTTGTTGATGACTAACATATACCAGATCATGTTTAGTACATGTTTGAAACAGTCATGTACCATAACCATTAATTACTTTCTGTATACACCGAACATTGTTTGGTAGTGATCTAAAATTTAATGATAACTAGAATTAAATTTCTTTCTAATAACGTTATTTTTTTTCTTTTCTAGTATATCATTGAAAGTGCCCGTCAGAGACCTCCCAAAAGAAAATATTTATCCAGTGGAAGGTAGTAAGAGTTTCCGTATTTAGTTTTAAAATAGCATTTCTTTGATTTAATTTTGGTTACATTTTAGGCTTCTTCTAATTTCAGAAAATCTGTATTTCAAAAACTCTATGATATATATATAGAAGAATGTGAAAAAGAGCCAGAGATAAAGGTAAGTGGAAATTGCTGAGAAGCTTTTCATTGCTGCCTAAACAGGCAAATTTAGAAGAGACTTGTCTTGTTTCTCTCAATTCCTCTGTAAAAAAGAATAAACTCCAGTTACTGTAATAGTTACCTAAGGCTAAGACTACAGGAAAAAATATTATTAGGAATTTTGTGGACTAATTTTGTGGAGTGCATAATTTAAAAACATCATTGTTCAATTAGACTTGAAAGCAAGGTGATGGGAGGGCCAATGACTACCTGGTAACCCTAAATCTGTTTTCAAAGGTAATAAAATAGAATGCTGGCAGAGGATTGTAAAGATTGTGCCCTTGAGATGCTATTCTATGAAAGGGAAAAAAAAAAAAAGTATTTAGAGCTCTTTTTCACTGAGTGAGGTGAATAAGGTGTGGATAGTTAATAGCTATCTCGGGCTTATGTTAGGAATTGTAATTCTTGAAAATGAGAAGCTCAAAGATTGAGATGCAAAGGTTAAAAGATAATGCTGTTGTGAAACTTCATCTGTGAACATAGGACTATTTATTAGTCTCTTAATTTGTGTAATAAAACTGAAGGAGGAAATAATACTCCAACTAGAATTTGAACAATGACTTGAATGTAACTTAAAGGTTTTGGTCTACAGAACTGTCCAAGTTTCTATGCCAGTATTGCGTTGTTTTCATGGTACAAGTTGTAATTATGTTGTCCACTCAGAAGGAAGTTTTAAACTGACAGTATATGATTGTTATTTCAGTCTTAACTAACTTTCTTTATCTTAGCTCTTATAATACTGTATCTCTCCCATGTTCCTGTTTTCTACCCTGCAGTTTACTTGGGCATTCATGTCCTTGTTCTTGATGTTCATAGGAAAAACCAAATTTCCCACAGTAATTCACAAAGCACTAATTAATTTGTCCTCTATTAGTCCAGTCTGCCCATATTCATAACTTCTCGGTGTCTCTTCTATTTGTGCATATGCACACTAGACAAAGAACTAACTGTGACAATGATTATCTAAAGCAATTTGTTTAATTTGAGCTGAACAGTAGAACTCAGAGGGTTGTGATCAGTGGTGCAGAGTCCAGCTGGTGACCTGTAAGTAGTGGTGTTCCCCAGGGGTCAGTACTGCGTCCAGTCTTACTCAACATTTTCATCAGTGACCTGGATGAAGTGCACCCACAGTATGCTGATGATGCTTAACTGGGAGGAGTGGCTGTGCTGCCATCCAGTGAGAGCTGGACAAACTAGAGAGCTGGACAAAGACAAACCTAATGAAGTTCAACAAGGATAAGTGTAGAGTCCTACACCTAGGGAGGAACATCATAATGTACTGGTACCGATTAGGGGTACACCTGCTGGAAGGCAGTTCCATGGAGAGGGACCTTGGCATCCTGGTGGACAATAAGTTATACATGGAGCAGCAATGTGCCTTTGAGGCCAGGAAGGCCAATGGTCTCCTGGGGTGCATAAAGAAGAGTGTGGCCAGCAGGTCAAGGGACTGGAACATCCCTCTTATGAGGAAAGGCTGAGAGCCCTGGGGCTGTTTAGCCTGGAGAAGATGGAGAGGGCATCTTATTAATGTTTACAAATATCTGTAGCGTGGGTGTCAAGAGGATGGGGCCAGTCTCTTTTCAGTGGTGCCCTGTGATGAGAGGTAATGGCAGCAAGGTGAAACACAGGATGTTCCACCTTAACATGAGGAAAAACTTTCTCACTGTGAGAGTAACAGAGCCTGGAACAGCTTGTCCAGAGAGGTTGTGGAGTCATCTTCTCTAGACTTTCAAGACCCCCAGGATATGTTCCTGTATGGCATGTCCTAGGTGTTCCTGTGCTGGCAGGGGGGTTGGATTTGATGATCTCCAGAGATCCCTTACACCCTCTACCATTCTATGATTCTCTGACTGTAGTGTGCAGCATTCCTGTACCTAAAAGTTGAAAGAAATAAAAAATTTTGGAAGCAGTGTTATACAGGAATGTGGAACAGAGTTGGTCTGGGGGCTGGAAGGATTTATGCTAGGCAGGTGTAGCTGAGGAACTCAACTTAAAAAAATAAATAAAGGTCATTAACCTGTTCTCAGTTGGTGTCTTCTGACAGCTGCACATGGTAGCTTCAGTGTGCAAGTATTAAAACATCTCAGTAATGAAAGTTTCAGATCACAATTAAAAAAGTCACTTGAATTCCACACTGGACCAGTGCAAAAATAATAAAGCTCATAGAAGCACTTTTATAGCAAAGTAGCAGATAAGGGGTACACTGGTAGCTGTGGGGAATGAGTAATTATACACAAACCAAACAGTGCCAGGTAACAGTGGGATTTGGGTTTCTTTGGTTTGGTTTAGTGTTGTTTTTAATTTTTCTGTTCCTTGATTAATCTCTAATGCCACTGAATGATATGCAGGGCTGGCTGTATTTGGGAAATTGTATAAAACATCAGATTGCATGCATCTTTCTATTCTTGAAGAAAATATAGCTAACTTGCATGTGTAAGGTGAGGAAACAATAAACTGTTAAGAATGCCCTTTAAAGCAAAGCTAACCTCATTAGGGTGACACAAACAGATTTTGTCAGGCCACAGTATTCCTGAAGTTTGATTTGCAAAAACTTGCCATAGGTGTTACTTGTGAAACTGAAATGTTTTCTTGCTTCCACCACAGGGGCTGCATGGCCCTTGTTTTTGAGCTGCATTATTACTAGTATCTGTAGGAATGGCAGCCCAAAGATTGACGCAGCCACTTACATCCTAGTGAAAGTATAGTGATGAGTTAGTCTTCCCTCAGGATCTGATACTGGTGCAGCAAGGTCACAAAGATCATTAAGCTTCAGTTTATTCCTTGTATGTAACCAGAAAAATAATGCTTTCTCAAGTTTTTTAGTATTACAGAGTTATTTTTCAGTCAATATGTGCAAGATTCTACTTTGTTTTTTCTTTTTTCTCAAAGAACAATACTTAGCATTGTTCTTTCAACTAGTTAATAGTTCTGAAGTTGAGACAAAATTGTTCCTTCTGAGGTTCATCTTCTATGCATTTGTAAAGCGGTGTTGGGATTAATGAAACGTGTCCAAAGTCAAGGGAAGAACCTGGGGTTGTTGTAAATGGGAAAATAAATTTAAGATGCTACAGTGAGGATCAAGAAAAGAAGTCATGATAAAGATAAAATCATCATTTTGTGTAACATCAGTGCAGCACTAGAGGAGTATTTATTAAAATTAACACTTCACTCATAGCCAAGGACAGAGGAGTAATAAAGAGTGTAAAATCACTACTTAAGTCTTGTTAGGTAGGAGTGTTCAGTATTCTTTATCGAGTGGTAGTCATCAGAAGTTGCTAGGAATGAAAGGAAGTGCCTGTGCCTTCTCTGTGCTGCTTTCCAGTCATCATGCTGGGTACATCTTCAGGAGTGAGGAGTGCCCCTTTTCTGTGGATGAAGTCAGAGAGGGTTAGGAGTTTTAGCTGATGTAACAGAGTAGAACTGGCCTGATTGCTTGGTATTTGAATTGCAGTGTACTGCTATGAGTGCTTAAGAAATGTAGTATACCTCAAGCCACTCCTTGATCTTTAAATTCTTTCCAGACAAGACCTGAGCTAATGCTTAATATCAGGTCTGGGCTAGTACCTGTAACAGCCAGCTCAAAGGAAAAAGATGAATTTTGTAGTCATAGGAAATTTTCATTCTTAGTGAAGTGTTTGTGCCTAAAAATGTTAATTTACCCAAATATATCGGAGAAACTTTATATTTTAAAATATACGTAGAATATGTCTAAAGAAGTTCAGGTCATACGAGTGCAGTGTCAAAAATGTTCTTAGGCCTGTGTGACTGCCCTCTTCTCTCTCCTTTACCTGTCTTTCCACCTAAACATCCTAACCTCCAAAAAAATAAAACCAGTGAAGTAGCCCAAGCCACAACTGGTCAGCTGTTCTGGAACAAAACCTAAAAATTAAACTAATATGTCATTCACTGAATAAGTTTAAATTGGAGAGTGATGTGATTAACTCAATTTATTTACACTGACAGCTGAATTACCGTTTTATATTTTACTTAGCATTTAAGGAGCAGAGGCCTTCTGTAAAATAAATCTCATGGCTATTTCTTGCACACATAGGCAAATTTCTGGGGGAGAAGGCTGAATTGTTTATTAGAAGTTCTATGAGTGGTTACTAGTTAGTATAAATTATTCAGTGCTTGTATTGCACATAGAATAATGCTCTTGAATGATTTTTCTTCAGCTCATGAAAATAGTAAAGTTGGATTAGAAATGGTAACAGTATTAGTAGTAACAACTTCTAGAAGCAGTGTTGTTTCTGTCTTAGTGATAGAGGAAAGGATTTGGCTTTTTGAGGGGGCTTCACAGAATACGGAATGGTAGGAGTTGGAAGGGACCTTTGGAGATCAAGTCCAACCCCTCCCCACCAGAGCAGGATCACCCAGGGCAGCCCACACAGGAACAGATCCAGGTGGGTTTTGAAAGTCTCTAGAGAAGGAGACTCCACAGCTTCTGTGGGCAGCCTGTTACAGGATCTGTCATCCTCACAGTAAAGAAGTATCTCCTCATGTTGAGGTGGAACTGTGTTCCAGTTTGTGACCATTACCTCTCATCCTATCACAGGGCACCACTGAAAAGAGCCCCCTCTACTTGGCACCTACTCTTTGGATATTTGTAAACATTAACAATATCCCCTGTGTCTTCTCTTCTCCAGACTAAACGGCCCCAGGTCTCTTGGTGTTTCCTCATAAGAGAGATGTTCCACTCCCCTCATCATCCTTGTAGCTCTCCATTGGACTCCCTCTAGTATTTCCCTGTCCCTCTTGGAACTCAGGAGACCAGGACTGAACACAATCCTCCAGATGTGGTCTCACTAGTGCAGAGTAGAGGGGTAGTAGAACCTCCCTTGAGGTCTCCCTGCTGGCCACACTCTTCTTTATGCACCCCAGGAGACCATTTCCCTTCCTGGCCACAAAGGCACATTGCTGCTCCATGGAGAACTGATTGTCCACGGGGACTCCAAGGTCTTCCTCCGTGGAGCTGCTTTCCAGTGGGTCAGACCCTAACCTGTACTGGTGCATGGGTTATTCTTGGTGGTTTTACCTTCTTTTTTACTTTAAGTATAACTTTACTAGAAATAATTAATTTCCTTTTAGCCTCTCATACATAACCTGATTATACTTTCTAAAATCAACTCTTACAGAATTCTCATGTTCTTTTCTGTCCTAATGCTGTTGCATAACTAGATATCAAAGTATTCATCTGTCCAACACTGGGGAGAAAAAATACAAAAACCTCTCCATCAAAAGATGACAGTATCTTAGTTCTTAAGAATGAAGATGTCAGAGTAGTTGAATGTTGAGTTCGCACTCAAATGGCATCTACTGTACCTCAGGCTACTTCACCTGTGCCTAACTCAGCAAAGTGTGTGAAAATTGAAGCAATCCATGTGTTGTGTCCTGCTAGTTGTTGTGGGATGAGGATTAAGAGGAGTTTTAACTAAAGGTGGCTTTGCATAACAGGCTGCATCTCCAGGGTCATATATGAGGAATTGGCTGAGCTGTCTCTACTGTTGTTGCCGTGACATGTTTTTCCCTCATTTCTCCTCTACTCCTTCAGTTCTTTTCCATTAATTCTCCAGGAGTTACGTGCTACTTTGTCCCTTTATTTGTGTTAGTTTCCACAATTTCTAAACTCTAAAAGCCAGTAAGATGTAGTCACTGTCATTCATGATATGTGTGGAAGAGTTAACTTTAGTTGTAAAACTAAATAGCAGGAAATTGAGAAATTTTTTCTCCTTTTTCTCTGCATGAGTGTTAAAATGTTGTTGGATTATATTCTGTTATATTAGGGGTTTTCTTTTCTGTCCTTTTTCCCCTATAAGTAATGATTCTGCTTTCTGTCTTCTCACTATCTCTGGAAGGATAAATTTCTTCAAAAAGAGAGATAGCCCATCACTGCTTAGTTGGGCATATGGGAAATGAGTAGTTGGGCAGGCTTACTAGAGTGCTCACGTTAACTGCCAACAAATTGTTCCACCCAGACCTTGTATTCAGCTATGAAATCTAGCCTTCACCAGAGGTGTAAAGTTATCTGAGATTTAGAATTCATTGGGTTTTAGTTCTAAAAAGACTTCTAAAATGTTTACATTTGTAGAATGTATATGGTGTCTTTGAAACACACTAATTGTTTTTTAAAAATCTGCTGTATGTGGAAAAGATCATTCTTACAGTTAAATAAGGGAATAGTCTCTACAGGTGATGGATTGGATTTCAGCAAATAGAGACAATATAATGCAATTAAGAAAGTTTCCAAATGCTGTAATGCAATATTTTAATTCTGGAAATAAATATCTGCTTCTGTTAGGAATAATTGAAAGTACTAAATATTTATTGTTGTTATCTAACAATATACAGGGTATAAATGATGGTATAAATTATGCTCATAGAAATTATACAAATAATAGCGCTGTGAATTTATAACATTGTAACACAGAGTCATTCTTGTTAACTGTGTTGTCAGTGGACTTACAGTTCAAGGGTTTTTTTTCATTTAAATGTGTGGGATTTAAAAAAAAATCTGTCAGTATAAGTAAAAAATTACATAATGTATATTCTCTGCTGAATATGTTCCAATTAAATTTAACCGGGCTTTTTTAGACATATACTTCAACATTGATCTCACAGGTATTCATAGCAATTGTTTTTATTTCTACTAATTACTTGATAGTATTATGTTCATGAGCAATGTTTACTTTTAAAGCAGAAGCTGAGGCGAAATGTGAATTTACTGGAGAAGCTGGTTATGCAGGAGACGTTATCATGTCTGGTAGTGAACCTCTATCCAGGAAATGAGGGTTATTCACTTATGCTCAGGGGAAAAAATGGTTCAGGTAATATTTTTGAAATGTTTTGATTTTAAGTTTTGAAAATACTCAGAATGCTCTATAAATATTTAGAATGTGTTGTTGCTTGCATTCAGCTGTTTTGCTTCAAACATAATCCCTTGGGACACACACACACACACACACACACACCCCAACCAAACAAAAACCCCAAAACCAAACAAACAAAACCCCCAAACCAAATAAAATTTAAAAAATAATTAAAAAAAGACCAAAAAAACCCCACAAGACAAAAAACCATCCAACCAAACCGAAAAAACCAACTGTACTTGAACTAAGAATTTACATAAAGCTGTGAGGTGCTCAGAAGTGGTCTATAATGGTGCAGTGTAAATCTGTAGATACGAGTCTTTTTGATAGCCTTCCATTCTCTTATTTCCCTGTAGTTTTCCAAGTTACTTAACTGAGTTTTTCTTGCTTCAGGTTCTTTCTGTCAAATTGTTTCTTTCAGTGCTTGCTAAATCTAGGTCTGACTAAAGACATCTGTGTTCCAGTTTGGTTGCATCATCATGCCACTGGTATTGTGATGGAGCACACAGTGTATCAGTTGGGAGCAAAAATTTCATCCCAATATGCTATTAAGGCATGTTGTATTTTGGTACAATAAGAACAAAATCAAGCTCTGGGAACAGAAATGGATGTGAAAATACCATGAGGAAAAATTGCTTGTTTGGACAGGTTTCCACCAGCCCTCCCTTTTACTGTGGAAGTGTGTTTTAGATATCGCACTGTTAAAGCTGGAACTTCAAAGTCCAAAAACAAAAAAAAGCAATATGTTTTATTTAAATTCAGATTCTGAGACCATTCGTCTGCCTTATGAGGAAGGAGAGCTGCTTGAATATTTGGATGCAGAGGAACTACCACCTATTTTGGTTGATCTTTTAGAAAAATCTCAGGTTTGTAAGTTTTGTTTTCAAAAAGAGTGTATGCTTTGTACCCAGATAGACCTTGACTTTTTGAACACTTCACACAGGTGATTGCAACCAAGTGTAAAAGGCTTATACATTTGGAACCGTAGTATTTAATGTCCCAAATAAATATTTTCTTGATACATATATACAAGAAAAAAGTATAATATTGGGGAGAAAGGGACAGAAGACAAATTGCTACGGTTAAGGCTGCCAAACAACGGTTAAGGCTGCCAAACAACTTCAGCTCTGGTCTAGCAAAATGTGTCTTTTTTTTTTTTTTTTTTTTTTTTTTGGTCATTATGAAATATTTGGCATGGGAATTTCCTAAAGCTACATTGCTGGCATATGAAAACACTACATTTGAAGCTTGTATTTTGTGTATGTCTAGGTATGTAGTAAGCACCACCGGGCTGACAGAAGTAGTGATTAGTTCTATTCGTAGTATCACTGAATTTTATATGATATATAACAAACATCTTTTTGGAGACGGGTCCTTTATTTACAAGTTGGTTTTTTTGTTTCAACTAGGTTAATATTTTTCATTGTGGGTGTGTCATAGCAGAAATACGTGACTACAGGCAGTCTGGTAACATGAAATCTCCAACGTACCAAAGCAAGCACATACTGTTGCGTCCTACAATGCAGGTAAGAAGGTTTTAAGTCATTCCTCGTTGTTGTAGTTCCTATACTAGATATGAACTATTACTGAACATATTTTAAGAAATTTTATTTACTTGAAAGCTAATTATCATTGTCTTCTTCCTCAGACCTTAATATGTGATGTGCATTCTATAACAAGTGACAACCACAAATGGACACAGGTGGGTTAGCGGTTATTTTAAAAAATTACAGTGATTTACAGTAAAATAAAATTATTTTAAAATATTTATTTGTTCAATAGAATCTGATAAGCAAAACTGATTCTATTTTGTATTAATTAATACTGTTGGTGATGTATGTAGTAGCTCATGGTGCACACTCCAGAGAGCTGCCAAATTTACTTGTTAGTAGCGTCTTCTCACAAGTTGCCATAGAAAACAGTAGTAGGATTTACTAAAAGTTTTGTAGAATCAGACCTTAATTTTTGATAATGCAAAATGACAATATTGGAATTATTCTAACTAGTTTACCTTACTTCCTGCATCTTCAAAATACAGCTGCAGAACAGCAGCTGGGATCTAATGACACAGTTGCTTCTCTAGCACCATTTTGCTATTGATACTGTTACTGTAAAGAGAATCCTAAGTAACAATGGTTGTATAGTTCCAGCAAAGTGCTGAATAGCATGATGTACTCAATATGTATGTTTGCATTTCAGAGCAGTCATGCTCAAATCCAATTCAAATTGTCATCTCGAGTCCCAGGTATATCATCTTTACAGTGCTGATTGCAAATCCATCAATATAACTCCCTGAGAGAAAATAGATTTCATTGCTACCAGGACTGTTTAAAACAAAGAAAATACAAACAAACAAAACAGAATGCCCCCCCCTATTTTTGGGAAAGATTATTTTCTAATTGGAAACCTTACCCAAAGCTCTGTAAGTCATAATAATGATTAATGGTAATTAACTGTTGAATATTTTCTTTTGTTGACTATCCAAACACATTTTTGTCTGTTTTCTTAAGATAGTGTGCACATATACATAGGTATACGTCAACTTGATTAGCGTAAAAGTCTTCATAATTTTACATTTATTAATAGCTGTGTATATTATAGGAAGACAAACTTCTACTTGAGAGCCAACTTATTTTGGCTACAGCAGAGCCTTTGTGTCTTGATCCTTCAATAGCAGTGACCTGTACTACAAACAGACTCCTCTACAACAAGCAGAAGATGAATACTCGCCCCATGAAACGGTATTTTGCAGTGTGAAGCAAGTTGAAGCTTTCTTTGAAATTTTATGAAGTATTACAAAGAAAAGTATAAGTAATGCTTTATGTGAAAATTCTGCTTCTCATATGTAATATCTACTTAAATATTAGGAATATGAGGAACAGTCAAGAAACTGTATAATATTTTTAAGTGCTTAATATTGTACTGTATTTCAACTAGTAGTAGATACTTATATATGCTTATTTTTGTATATCAAAATGTATATATATTATTTTCTTAACATAATACATTTCAGTTTTGATTTTTTTTCCTTTTTTTTTTTGCGTGATTCAGATGTAAGCTGAGTCAGATGGCAGCTCAGTAATGTAAAATATATAAATGGATATGCTGCCTATTGGTCTCTGATTTGTGAAAAGTTATGTACAAGTTTAACCCTGAGGAAATCAAGGGCAGTGTTTATATGATTGACGTTCAGGCTAAACAGAAGTTTAGATATATTAGCATCTGAGAACTTATACATAATGTGGAATGCACTATATACAAAACATTGAAATTGTTTCTTTTTTTTTTTTGTGCATGGCTGTTCACTTTTTTCCACAAAAGTTTGAAATGATTCACCCATGGTCTGCTAAAAGAGTTGCATTCATTCTGTAGAATGAAAACATACTAGTTTCATAATTACTGCAATATTTAAAACTTCATTTGCATTAAATGTGCATGAGTAGATGTATGTATTCTAATGTACAATCAGTGGCACTGTCTAAGAAAGTATAAATAGTAAAATTGATCAAGCTATCCTTAAAATTAGAGCTTGGTGGTTCACATACATTCCACTAGTAAAATAGCAAAGGTGTTAAATGGATGTCCAGATCAGAATTAACATAATAATGGGTTTGCCATGAGACAAAAGAATGGAGGGTAGATACCATGCTCATGATTTCATTGTTACATAAGCATTACACAGATGTTTTAACAGAACTTTATATTGGTGATAATATAGAAATATTTTAAGCTTGGCAACTTCACTTACTCATTTTAACAATGCACTTTAGTTACACATTTCAGAAATGACCCTGTTCTTAGTGCTGAAACACCTGAGCAGTGTATTAGTATTTTTTTTAACTATGAAGATGAGTTTGAGTTGTACAATGTAATTCAGAATTGCTATTTTAAATTAGTATTTCAAACCCCATCTCTTTAGTCTCAGTATAAGTTTGCATGTTTTTGTGTTTGTACACAGGCAGTGAGGAATACCATTTTAATGGTTTAACAAGCTTATCTGTGATTTTTATCATAGGTGCTTCAAAAGGTACTCAAAGTCAACTCTGAACAGGCAACAGGAAGTAGCTCACTATTCAACTCCACCGCAGCTCAGACTACTTGACTACTTACAGAAAAGAAAAGAGAGGAAAGGAGCCCAGCAGTATGACCTAAAAATTTCTAAAGCTGGAAATGTAAATGTTCTGAGATATATGTGGGTATACAGCTATTTATTTAAAACATTGAATACAATAATACTGCTTTTTCATCTTCCAGTGTGTAGATATGTGGAAACAGAACCCTTGCTACTTGACTGCACCTTCTGAAGTGGATGTAAGTTCAGTTGTTACCCTTAACAACTATTAGCAATTGCATTGAACATTGTATTGTGTAAAGAAGTGACTAAAGAGTATACAGTGTCAAAGAATGACCTTTACAAAATGGGAGTGATGTTAGCATTTGAAGTGATTTGTCTGTACTGCAACGTACAAACACAAGCTAAACCACATTGTAATACATTTGAGTTGTAACATGTTAGTTTGGAGGAGTTAACAGTACGAGCAGACCTTGAGTATTGTTCATCTGTAGGCTCAATGAGCAAATGTCTATTTGAAGTTGTCTGATAATATAAAAATAGGAAAAGAAATACATGGAAATAATTTCAAAATTAGTTCCTTCTCAGCTTGGTAGAAATTCCTCTTTTTTGATCTGTTATGATACTATAGGACATAATATTTTTCAGTAGTTTAATTTTTTTATACAGAGAATTATAGTTTGGATTTCTCCTGATCACGCTGCGTGCATTCTTCTCTCAGGGACATTCGCATTGCCAGTTTCTGGCACTGCCAAAACAAGTACTATTAGCACACAGAAGGGACTCCGTAGACTAGACAAGAGTGTAGCTTTGGACTTAATAGGGCTGGCAAGAGTGCGCATTACACATGAAATGATGCTGTAAGTTTGAACAAATGTTCTCTCTCTTTTTTTTTTTTTTTTTTTTTTCATTTAACTTGTTTTACATGTCCTAATAAATTTTTAGGGATTGTTGGTATTGTGAAATTTTTTATTCGTTGTCATTAAACTG
>JANIJG010000544.1:4285-18033 GCA_024611175.1 Megaceryle torquata | reverse complement strand
CAAAGGGTGAAGTTTTGAACTTATAGGGGTGGCCAAAGTGGCCAATTACAAATAAAATGTGGTGTTAAGTTTGAACAATGTTTCCCCCTCTTTTTTTTTTTTTTTTTTTTTTTCCATTTAACATGTTGTACCTGACCTAATCAATCTTTAGGAATTACTGGTATTGTGAAATTTCTTAATCACTGCCTGTAACATGCAGTGGTTTCAATCCATAGTCTTAAGCCATATTTCACACTTCTGTTAAGTTTAGCATAGCAAATACAGTGTAACGGAGTAGATGTAAAGTTCTTGAAGTTTCTCCAGTTTACTTTTCCTGAATGCGTAACGCAAAGAGAGGAGGTGTTGTAGAAAGTACAAGTCTGTTTCTTGTGCTTGCTTTTTAGGACTCATGTTAGCCATTGCTTAAAATAAGGAGCTGTGCTAGATTAACTTCAATTCTGATCCAATATGACTATTTTTTGGTGGTTAGTTGTTTGTTTGGTTTTTTTCCTCGTATCTCCATTTTCTTTTCAGGTGGAAAAATATGCCAAAGTGGAAAAGTCTATCAAGCCTGATGACTCACAACCAACTGTCTGGCCAGCACATGTGAGTAGTTTAGACCTTTGGCCAAACTTCTCTCTCTAGTTAAAATTACTCTTATTTCAAGAAAACCAAAGTAATTTGGGAATGCTGTTCCCTCTGCCAATTTAATTAATCTTCCATGTGTTACAGAGATCCAGAAAGATTACCACAGATACTTGTAATTTCATACAATGGAGCATGTGTGTGATCACTCCTGTCATTTCCTCAGGTTTTCTAGAAATACAGGGAAAAGCAACTTTAATCTCAAGTAACATACTATTTCTGTACAGTAAAGAAAGCGTAATAATTTACAGGGAGTAGTACTCTGCTCAACAAATAGCTCTTTCGGCATTGTTTCAGTTGAACCTTAAGATATTTGGCACAAGTTACGCGATTTGATAAGTAATAGTAATTTCATATAACCAGGCATAAGTTAATTAATGAATTCTTTATCATTTTGGAGACAAGATACTACATTTATTAACAGCATCAATCACAATATCTTTGTAGTTTTATATCACCAAAAATGTAATGTTTTCCTATAGATCTTAATCTCCCACACTTTACTCAGAATGCTTTTTTGCATTTTCATAATTAATATAAAACTGTTTCTACGTATATTTACCCAGTCAACCTTATCATATCAACGTGTGTTTAGGGTTTGTGATATTTTTGTGTTTTTTAAGAAGTGATGAACTCTTTTTCCTCTCATCCCTTTAGATAACTTCATTTTAAATCACTTTTGTTTTCAGTAACACACCCCTTCTTACAGAGTTACCTTTCTTATAGAGTGTCTCTTACTGTATTGTGTAGAACTGATGTTTCACTAGCTGTTTTTATTATCACTTAAGTCTGATTGAGTTATTTTCTTTATCTTTTTAGGAAATAAAAGATGATTATGTGTTTGAATGTGAAGTTGGTAATCAGCTTCAAAAAACAAAACTGACTATTTTTCAGTCTCTTGGCAATCCCTTGTACTATGGTAAAATTCAGACACTCAAAGGTGACGAGGAAAGTGACAACCTATTAACTCCATCACAGTAAGTTGTGTGCTTTTAAACTATGTTGTGATCTGATAGATGAAGGCAGACAAACACTGCTGCTAATTTTCAGCCATAAAAATATTCCAGAGCTAGAAATCTGATTTGTTTTCTTTGAAAAATTCAGCTAATGCACCTAATTGTTTTACTGAAAAAAAAAATCTGTTTAAGCAACCGTCATATCTTAAATGTACTTCTATGTTAAATCTTCATGTTCTTTTACATTAAAGATACCTTAAAACAAAACAAAAACAACAAAGCAAGCAAACAAAAACAAGCAAAAAACCAACAACAAAACACAACAAAAAATCAACAGAAATCCCAACCCACTCAAATTGTGGAGGTGCCATAAGACATTGTAAGTACTCCCCCTCCCTCCCATTACTTATAATTTGCCTGATGCTATGAAAACGTAAGGCTTTATTATGTTCATCTGTACGTAGTGAAGTTTAGGCTGAATAACTGAAGAATCACAGAATTCTCACAGTTGGAAAAGACATCTAAAATGACCATGTCCAACTGCCGCCAACAACAACAACAACAAAAACCAAAAACAAACAAAAAAACAAAAACCACAACCACAAAAAAGACACCAAAACAAAAAATAAACCTCCTCACTATCCTACTAGAGCATGTCCTGAAGTGCTTCATCTACACATTTTTTAATACCTCCAGGGATGGTGACTCCACTGCCTCCCTGGGCAGCCCATTCCAGAGCCTGACTACCCTTCCAATAAAGAAATTCTTCCTAATAACTAAACCTCCCCTGGTGCCACTTCAGGCCATTTCCTCTAGTCCTGTCATTACTGAGAGAAGAACCTGCACCCACCTCACAACAGTCCTTTCAGGTAGCTATAGAGAGTGATGAGGTCTCCCCTCAATCTCTTTTTCTCCAAACTAAACAATCCTAATTGCCTCAGCCTCTCCTCATAGGCCTTGCTCTCCAGACCCCTCACCAGCTTAGTTGCCCTTCTCTGAACTCACTCCAACAAGAAAAGAAGAAAAACATGAGATCCTAAGAAGATTCTGCTGTTGTTGGCACTAGTTCCACAAAGATTCTTTATTCTTGGTTCTTCCACTTTTGCATACTAGATTCTTTGTATGGAAGAACCTGTACAGCAGAGTAGACCCTACTTATTGCAGTAAGACAAGGAGAAGTGAGGCTGACCAAACTTTAGTTCTGTTAATGACAGTTGTTTTTACTACCTGGTATGTAATTCCTATCTTATTTTTTATTCAGATCTTGACATCTTAATACTCAGGATGTTTTATCCCTAGACTAAGCTATATTTTGTTTGTTTCCATAATGTTGTGGTTTAACTCCAGCTGACAACTAAGCTACACACAGCTGCTTTCTCACTCTGCCCCCTCTGCCTGGTGGGACAGGGGAGAGAATTGGAAGGGTAAAAGTAAGAAAACTCTTGGGTTGAGATAAAGGCAGTTTAATAGGTAAAGCAAACGCCACATGCACAAGCAAACCAGAACAAAGGATTCATTCACCACTTCCCATCAGCAGGCAGGAGTTCAGCCACCCCCAGGAAAGCAGGGCCCCATTCTGCCTAATCGTTACCTGGGAAGACAACCCCCATCACCCCCGGTGTTCCCCGCTTCCTTCTTCTTCCTCCTTTTTTTTTTTTTTTTTTTTTTTAATTGTTGAGTATGATGTCATATGGTCTAGAATATCCCTATGGTCAGTTGGGTCAACTGTCCTAGCTGCGTCTCCTCCCAGCTTCTTGTGCACCCCCAGCCTGGTCTCTGGTGGGGTGGGGTGAGAAGCAGAAAAGACCTTGACTGTCCAAGTGCTGCTCAGCAGTAATGAAAACATCCTTGTGTTATCAACAGTGCTTCCAGCACAAATCACAAAAATAGTCCCATACCAGATACTATGAAGAAAAGTAACTATCCCAGCCAAAACCATCACGTTTCACATTCACGCTCAGTGACAATCTACCTAGAACTAGAGTGTTAGCTTATATTTGTGTAATAAGGTTGAGAATTAAAAAGATTTATAGGTGTTAGATGCCTGGGTTCTTCTGGAAATCCCTGCTTTAGTCCATTATTTTTGAGACATCACCATTGGAAGTTCATCAAAATTTGGACACTTCCTCATTAGAAAACTGTTATATGAAGGGAAGGTTACAGAAGACTTTTTTGTTGTCATGCTTTAATATAAACCAATGACTTTTTTTTGAGCTAGAGAAACAGAAAAGGTCTGTAGTTTTTACTACAACAACAACAACAAATCACTCCAGTATTAAGCTTCCAAGCCCATAAGTATTCCACAAAAGAGGAAATGCTTCCTTAGGAGTTCTGGAAAATCACAAGGAGTCAGAATTTGCATAAGTGTAACTGAACAATGGAAAATAAATGTTTGTTAAAATAGGTAGGGTTGTTTTTTTACATACCTCCAGGACACTTACATTTACATTTCAGTGTGAGTGTACTGATACGTTGATTTATACATAACTTTTCTTTTCTACCATTATTCACTGCCAATTTTTTGAAAGTATAAATATAAAACTTCAGTATTCTGCCTTTTGCTTTGTAGGTAATTTACACACATAGTCTAACATGGTCTCCTTTAAGAGTATATTGTGAAGCCAAGTTTGTATTTCAAATACTAAATAATACCAAGTCCATTGAATGCATACAGGATCTCTTGTATTTTCAGCAGGTCTGAAAAAAGAGCATCATTTACATTCATTCAAAGTTTTGTGATTATAAAAACCACATTCCTTTAGTTTGATTCATGGCTGAAAATGTATTATACATTTTACATTTCAGGTTCCTTATTGGTTCGAAGACTGATGCTGAAAGGTAAATTAATACAGTATATACAACCATTTGGCTTAATGCCCAATAATGAATTTTGTTCCTTTTAGCCATTATGTTTGCTAAATGGTATGGTTATGGAAGCAGATGCAGAGCAGATGAGAAAAATAAGATTATTTAATCATCATAACAAGAAATACGATACAACGTGCAGTTTCCATATTTAACAAGCAAGGAAGAATAGAAGAAAGCAAATATGTGAATACAGCTTGTCCCACTGCCTAAATTTCAAGCACCTTGTTACAGGTTATTTGCACAGTTATTCTTAATTACACAGGTAATAATAAAATTCTGAGAGCACTTAGCAAAAATTTCATCTTGACATTTTGTACAGTAAATTAGCAATCATGGAAATTGCTTATTTGAATTTTAAGTGTAATCTAGGACTTAGTTGTATACAACTTTAATATATGCAATCTTTGTTGTGCATTACTTGATTCAGCTTTCTTAGAGAAACAAGTAACAAAACAATTTTCCATTATACTTGTAGAATGATGAGGAGTAACAATTCTGGGATAAATGAGGCAGCAAAATAAGTATTTCTTCAAAATTTTGTCAGTGTTCATCACATTGCAGATACCTGTTTCTTTGTACATATGAGCACAGAACCTTTAAAAAGCAATCTCTGCCAAAGCCACTTGTGGTTTTGTGCCTTCATAGGAGACCCCAAGGTGATTTACATGCCATAACGCTTATCCCCCACACCATCTCTTGTGTGCCTGTCAGGGAGATCAGTCCTTGTTTGGTCAAAAATTAATCATAGAATGCCAGGTTGGAAGCGACCTTGGGGGTCATCCATCCAGCCATGCTTTCTTAGCAAAAGCATGGTCTAGACAAGATGGCCTAGCACCCTGTCCACCTGAAGCTTAAAACTGTCGAATGTTGAGCAATCTGCTGCTTCCCTGGGGAGATTATTCCAATGGCTGTGAAAAATTGTTGGTTGTGAAATTTTTTTTTTTCCTTGTGTCTAACCAGAATCTCCCCAGGAGTAACCTGTACTTGTTGGCCACCTTCTTTTTCATGTTGACTCCTTGTAAAGAAGACATCTCTGTCTTCTTTGTAGCCACCTTTTAAATACTGGAATGTGGTGATAGGGTCTCCCCTAAACTTTCTTTTCTCAAGGGTGAACAAACTCAGTTCTCTCAGCCTTTCCTCATGTAGCTTCCCAGTCCTTTGATCATCTTTGTGGCCCTTGTCTGGACTCTCTCCATCCTGGCCACATTTTTTTTTGTATAGTGGGTACCAAAACAACACCAGGTGTGGCCTGACCAGTGCTGAGCAGAGTAAGGTAATGAGTTCTTTGTTGCTGCAGGTGATGCTCTTGTTGATACAATGCCCTTGGTGGTGCAACCCACCATCCTGCTGGTGGTCTTTTCCTCAGCAGCTCACTGTTAGCTCTTAGTGAGCTTATTGGCCACCAGGATCCTGAGGTCCCTTTGCACAGAACTGCTCTCCAGCCAGGTAGATACCAGCCTGTGCTGCAGTCCTGGATTATGTTTTCTCAGGTGCAAGATCTTGCACTTGTTTTTCATCAGGTTCTTGTTATACCACTCTTCTAGTCTATCCAGGTCTTCCTACAGAGTGGCTCTCCCTTTTGAAGTGTCTGCTTCCCCACTCAGTTTGGTGTCATCAGCAATGTGATCTCATCCAGATCACATAGCATATAAAGATAGGGATTGGAAGGGATCAGAGTCCAACCCCCCAGCCAGCACAGGAACATCTAGCACAGGCCACACAGGAACAGATCCCAGTAGGTCTTGAAATTCTTTAGAGAAGACTTCACAGCCTCTCTGGGCAGCCTGTTCCACTGCGCTGTCACTCTCACAGTAAAGAAGTTTTTCTTCATGTTCAGGTGGAAGATATGTATATGTATAAAGATATTAAACAGCATTGGGCCTGATATCAATCCCTGGAGGACCTCACATGTGACAAGTTGCAGTTAAAAAAAGACCAATTTACCACCACCCTCTGGGTGTGCTGTCAGCCAGTTCCTCACCCACCCCACAGACCAGTTGTCTAGACCATAATTTTTCTAGGAAGAGGCTCTGGGAAACTGTTTCAAAAGCCTTGGAGAAATCCAGGTAGGCAGCATCCATTGCTTGCGTCTCACCAACTGAGCGGTTTACTTTGTCATAGAAGATAGTCAGGTTTGTTGAGCATGATTTGCCTCTGGTGTATCTGTGTAGTCTCTTCAGTCATGTGCTTCATTTGACTTGTTATCCCAGGAAGATTTGTTCTGTAACTTTCCCAGATACTGAAGGTAAGACTCTGATGGGCCTGTAATTTCCTAGGTCTTCCTTTAAGCCCCTCTTGTAAATGGGAGTTACTTCCGCCTTATTCCAGTCTTCTGGGATGTCCCCCAATCTCTATGACTTGTCAGAGATTATGGGGAGTGGCCTTGAAACAACATCAGCCAACTTTCTTAACACCCTCGGGTGGATAATGTCTGAGCCCATCAATTTATAGGTGTCAAGCTCCTGTAATAGTTGACAAACCAACTCTTCCTTCACTGATGGCAAGTCTGTGTCTGCATCAATCTAGATTTTTATTTGCATGACCTGGGTCTCAACATTGCTGGTAAAGACAGAGGTGAAGAATAGTGTTGAGAACTTTTGCCTTTTCAGCATTGCTGGTGACTAATTCACCTCTCCTGTTTAATAGCAGGCCAATATTTTCCTTATTTTTCTGCTTATTGTTTACATACCTGAGGAACCCTTTCTTGTATTTTTTCCTATCTCTGGCCAATTTTAAGTTTCAGCTGAGCTTTTGCTTTTGTAACTGCATCTCTGCACACCCTGGCAATGCCCTTGTTCTTAACAGGCATTCATCCACTTTACCATCTCTGGTACACTTCTCTTTTGCTTTTGAGCAGACTCAGAAGCTCTCAGTTAGGTCAAGGGAGTATCTTCCTCCACCTACTTTCCTTACCCTTGAAGGGAATGAGCTTGTTCTGTGCTTCCAGAAGAGCATTCTTAAAAAAACCCAGCACTTGCTAGCTCCTTTGTCCTCTGTGGAAGTTTCCCATGGAATCCCTCCCATTGAGCTCTGAGTGATCTGTAGCTTGCTCTTCTAAAATCTACTACCTTTAATACTAACCTTCCATGTGCTCAGCAAGATCCCAAACTCCACAATATTGTGATCACTGCTGCCAAGGCTCTCACTAATCAATTTATCACAAAACAGGTGTTCTTGGTTTGTGAGTAGCAAGTTCAGCAGTGCCTCATGCTCATTGGCACACCTAACATTTGTACAAGAAAGCCATTCCAGGAGCTTGATGGATGACATTGAGCTGCTGTATTGTTCTTCCAACAAATGTCTGCATAGTTGAAGTTGACTGACATCCCAAAGAACTGCAGTTGGTTTTGGGAAGGAAACTATTCTGTCTACTGTTTTACATATTCCTCCAGAAGAGTGTTTAAAGAAACACTGATTTAAAGAAAAGTTAAAATGGAATAAATTTGAGAAAAGAGCCCAGGAACATAAAGTAGAAAGATATATAGAGATGCATATTTGTCTTATATGTGTGCATCTCTGTTTTATATAGATACATTCTTACGTAATATGTACTTATGTATAAAATACGTATTATATGACTATGTAGCATATACCATTATGTGTTCACATAGATGTATCTACTTTAGAAGTGCAAAGTTGTTAATCTTTTTACATCCTTATTGTTTGTTTCAGAGTGGTGAACCAGTATCAGGAGTTAGTACAAAATGAAGCTAAATGTCCTGTGAAGATGTTTCATAATTCAGGTGCATCAGTCAATCTTAATCATCTTTCTCCAGGGAAGGAAATGGAAGTGAGTTTGTTGAGG
Organism: Megaceryle torquata; assembly: GCA_024611175.1. Taxonomy (NCBI): domain Eukaryota; kingdom Metazoa; phylum Chordata; class Aves; order Coraciiformes; family Cerylidae; genus Megaceryle; species Megaceryle torquata. The sequence goes on along the minus strand of JANIJG010000544.1, from coordinate 9,780 downwards.
CATACATTTTTTTCATTTGTACTTGCTTATTGAATTATTATAACATTTTTTTTCTATCTGTGTTAAAAAGTAAAACAATGTAAACATTTCATTCTGAATGAATTTTTAAAGGCTTTACTGTAATAATCATTCAATGTGAGTATGTTGAAAAAATTGGAGGAAAACACTTCTGCTTTTGCTGTTCAGATGTCTTTTAGTCATGTCATTTTAGGTTTGTTTTGGTTTGTTTTGTGTGGTTTTTTTGGGTGGTGGGTGTTTTTTTTCTGTATGTGGTAATTAGCTCCAAGGTTTTGTTGTAACATTTTTCCCTGTTCAGATAAACCTTTCACAGAGCGGTATGTTAGAATGCAGCTGTGTGTTTTATTTCACAGGTCAGTAAACATAAAGCAGATGTAGTAGCTGAACTTCTTTTCTTTTACCTTTACAATTTATTAAAAATATTTTCTGTTTACTTTTAAGAGAAGACTCTTAAAACAAACAAAAGCCTTAAAGGCAATATGTTTACATGCACACATCCTATAGAAATTCCTCCACTGCCAAATTCTCATGCCTGTTGCCTTGTGTTTTTACTACTTTCTGGCTTTCTTGGTCAGATTTCAATACTCTAGTGGTGAGCTGTATTCAGATTCTTAACTAATATCAAAGGAAATAGCTCAACAGATCCAAAATTAATTTACATCTTTTCCCTAAATATGTACTTGTAAGCTGCACCAATGTTGCTTTGAAAGAGGTAGTTCTTGGTGTCAGCCAGAAGAGCATGCTGAGGCCAGCAGCTGCAGAAAGGAATCTGAATGTTTCTGTATGCGTGTATACACATACAGACATATGCATGCACCTCTGTGTGTGTATATATTAAAATCATAGAATAACGTAAGAGTGGGAAGGTACTTCTGGAAGTCTTTTTCTCTGGCTGACCAAGCAGGCCCAAAGTTACTCAGGTTACTGTATTTAACGATCTAGTCCCCTTTTGAATGGGGCATTAATCTTTTTTCAGAATGAAGAAAGCAGATTTAAATTTTCCTCAAAAGATTCTTTCTTATAAGCAAGCACTAAGAAACATGTAGAGGGAGTGTCTCATATTACTGACAGTCAGTGGAAGCTAACTGTCCAAAAAGGTTGATTCTGTACAATGCTAAGTACTCTGATTTATTAGCCCAGGCACATTTTAGGCTCCAGCATGGAGAGATTCCGTTCACTATATTGACAGACTCATTTTCTAGTTTCAGCAGTTTGGGGGCTATATGTATGGTTAGACATTACTTTCATTTATGGGATACCTGCTTTATAGGTAAAAAGTATATATTGACTATAACTGTAAATGTGTTTCGTTGAGTCTTCTGATGGCGTCAGCTATTGGAATTACAGATTTAGGGTCACAAGTGAGTAGGAACTTGAGACTTAATTAGCTTACCTATGTTCAAACAACCTGATAAGTAGGTTATAATTAAAAATAAAGGAGCATCTTTCCTCTAAGAATTACTGAAGCAAAATGTGTATTGATTTCTGTGCATTCAGAATTTTCCTGAATGTATTTAAATTCCTACTATCAAAATCAGTAAATCTGATCCTGTTTTCTTAAATCCATCTTGATTGGAAACAGCAGATATATACAAAGGGTTTATCAATGAAATGATTTAATTTTTCCAAGGAAGACAAAATAGTCTTCTTATTTAAAGTGCATCTGTCACTTACAATTGTGAAATTATTAGGAAGGATTCCAGAATTGTGGAGAAGGGTGAAAATCCTTTTTTTTTCTATTCCCTGCCCCCTGGTTTAAATTTTACCAGGACTTTCAAGCTGCTTCTTGGTGGTAAGCATTTTATCTAAGGACAGTTGGTCATAGGTTATGATTTCAAAATAAATAAATAAAGATCTGAAATGTTTGAAAGGAATTTTGTCATGGTTTTGAGGAATTCCAATACAAATCAATTGAATTGTCTTTTCTGTCAAATATGTGGAAGATCATTTTATTGCTGTGGTAGTGTTAATTTCTTTTTCCTCCTAGCAGCCAGAAAGTATATCAGGCTCTATTCAGTCTTCAGTATTGGGGAAAGGTGTAAAACACCGACCTCCTCCCATCAAATTACCTTCAAGTTCAGGAAGTAGCTCTTCAGGTAATTATTCATTGACTCGGATGTCTCATTTTGTGTGTTCTGCCTGTTGTGAAATGGCTAGATATACCTTTAGTAAAGGCTTAATTTTACAAAAAAGAAAAGTCATTATCTGTGAAAAGAACATCTTTCTTTCTTTGTTTTTAATTTCTGATTAAGTTGTTTCACAAAATTGTTTCCTAACTGATATCAAGTTAACATGTACTCACAGAACAGTAATGTGTTTTAATTACGCTTCTTCAGGTAATATTTTTAATTCACAACAGTCAAGTGGTCATCTAAAATCCCCAACTCCTCCTCCTCCTTCTTCTAAGCCTCCTGGTCTTTCTCGGAAACAATCTATGGATCTTAATCAAGTTAGCATGCTCTCTCCAGCTGCCATGTCTCCTGCAAGCTCTTCACAAAGTGAGTCACGACCTAAATTCTCCATTAAATCTTAGGCTTTTGCATAAATGCTTCCTGAGATAAACTTCTTAACCTGTGGAATGATGAAACTTAAGTGTACAGTGTACCCTAAATTGTATAAGTTGTGCAGCTTTAGGCAGGTCTCTTGTTCACTGTATGTATTTTATGTTTATTGTAACTGTGTTCGTTTTTTCTGTATATATGTATGCACTCTCTGTGTATACGTTTTGATACATTTTATGCAATTAGTATGATCTCCTCGTTTATGAAAGGCTGGTAGATGATGTGATGAGATAAAATTCCAAAGTGTAGAAGTCTTTTTTTTCTTTTCATCCAGTGTAAAAACAGTATGTTAGATCAGTTTGCCTTTACATAATTTAAGCATCTGGTTTTTTTTAAATGTTATAGGAGTTGGTGCAGTTGTATCTCTATGTATGTATATATATAATCTGATCAGTCCCAAGGTGGTGATACAATAAACGATAAGATGATTTTTTTAAAACACTCCTACACTGTTCTACAAATCATTGCTGATTGCCAAGTGTGGTGGTGATGCTGATGATGATAGCACCATATTCTCAGGTGTTAAAATGTAAATTTCAACAATAAGTGGCATCCTAGTTTAAGTATTTGCATTAACACTGACAGGATCATTGTAATCGTAGCTATAGATCATAAAAACTTTTAAAAATATGTATGTGTCTTGAGACATTTTGTGAACAGATTTGTACAAAGAGAAATGATAGCTGCAGTTTTTCAGGGCTTTTTTATGAGTAATTGTATACTGCACATTCCAGTACCCTGCACAGTATTATAATATGCTTTTTGCATTAAATAACTTTAAATCTGGATAGCTCAAAAGGTGTAACTTTTCTGCCTTCTTGTTTTGCACAAAGAAAAAAAAAATATTATTTTTCTTCTAACATTTTACTCTGGTTTTATAGTAGTACTGTGAATTGTGTAAAGCTGCTGCACACAGTTTAACAACTTCAAGGTTCTGGTCACAACAGAAGGACATTCACATTCATTTCCTTTCTTTCTGCAGGACATGAAAGCTAAAAAAAAAAAAAAAAACCCAAACCAAAAACAACCCAGCCCAAGCTTTTGGGGTTTTTTGTTCTGTTTTTCTCTTAATATACTGTGCTTACTGCATCCACCACAAATACAGCTATACATGCTACACTTAAGCAGAAGGCATTACACAGTATCTTCTAAATATTGCAGTATTGTCCTCTGGTTCTTAAATATTAAAAAAATTAATTTAAATTTGATCAAAATTTGGAAAATGGGAGCTTAGATATCTGACGAAATTTAGATCAACCCTGTGACTATTGAAACATGTACATGTTCTTTGTTGAATCTGTTGTTTTCCATAATATGTTTTTAACATGATGCTATTGTGCAGGCAGAGCATATAGAGACAATATATTTAACATTTTAGGATCAAACCATTAATTAGGTTAAAATAGTCACTAAGAAATTGTTTTGTTTTAAGTACTTCTGAATGGAGTTATGACTTAATGTACGATAAATTAATGATGTACTTAATAGAGTATACAAATCAGTGTATGCCTTAAGGAATTAAGCATGGAGAATGGGTTTTCTGTGTGATTATACCGCATCCTTAACAATAGGTGCGTGCGTGCTGCAACACTCATGTCGTGTAGAAATTAACACTTGCAGTCTAAAAAAAATGGATCATATTGTCAGTGCTAAATAAGATTCCATTAACCTTATTATACAGAAGGGACTGGCCTTTTATAACAAACTAGCACTTTCTATTTTTCTCAATGAGCAGGGTCTGGAACTCCTAAACCATCTACTCCTACTCCAACCAACACCCCTTCATCGACCCCACACCTTTCTGATGCTCAGAGCTCAACTCCTATTACCCCTTCTGCCACCCCTACTCCCCAAGATTCAGGCTTCACCCCTCAGCCCACTTTGTTAACCCCGTTTGCTCAGCAGCAAATGTCTCTGAGCCAGGCATTGCCTGTAATGACCATTCCTCTTTCCACCATGGTAACATCCATTACTACAGGAACAACCTCCACTCAGGTCATGGCAAACCCTGCAGGACTTAACTTCATCAATGTAGTGGGCTCTGTGTGGTAAGTTTGTTGTTTTGTTTTTTGTTATGATCGTTTCTTAATTTGCCCTGGGTGGGTTGGTGGGGAGGGTGGGAGTGGTACACGAGTGTCCAGCATCCATTAAGATAAATATTTTTCAGGGATTTTCTGCAATGCAAAAAGATCATTCATTTATTCGTTCTAAAGCACAGAGACCACTAGAAACTATTTGTAGTATTCTCAAGTATAAGACACCTGCTATTAGAATATTGAAAAGGTCTTTTATGACTTTTACTGTTTTCAGCTTTTTGAATGGATATAGTTTAATTTCATAAGGCTTAACCTCAGTTTAAGGGGTGCTGTTTACCTTTGAAAAAATCTGTTATTAATCAGAGAGGAGTTGGAATGTTGTATGCAGACCACTCTAAATGAAAAAAAAAAAAAAAAGAGATGTGATATTGAAGTGTACATAAAATACAATAAAACCACAAATCTGTTTCCTAACAATTTACTTAAACATTGAGGTTAAACATCCTTTGATCCTTAAAACTAATTTTGTGGTGTAGAAAAAATGCTGCTGTCAAAATAGATTGTGTGGTATAACATGAACTGCTTTTCAGACATACTGATGACAGAATTTCATTTAAAGATGGTCAGTATGAGACACAGCATGGTTCAATGCAAGTATCAGACACTTGAGTTACTCATCTGAGGTGTTCAGCAGTTCCTCACTGTTGATTACATAGAGAGATCTTTTTACTGTAATGTGAAAAGAAAACACAGACCTGTTCCTTAACTTTTTGTTATGATAGTACAGCCCTTTTGAAGACTGTTGATCTCTCAGTATTTCTAGAATAAAATAGTATGCTATTTTTCATAGATTGTACTAAGGGGGGGGGGGGGGGGGGGA
>JANIJG010000542.1:0-28815 GCA_024611175.1 Megaceryle torquata | reverse complement strand
TTTCTCTTACATAATCACCAAAAATAATCCAATAATTTGAAGATGGTACAAGCACTTGTAATATAATCTCAGTGAATTTCTGTTGTAGGCTGTTCTTTCCTAGCACTACTTGTGGTCTAGGACCCTTCCATCCCTGGGTGTTCAAACCAGGCAGTGCAGTGCCTGAAGGACCCGTCTGCGTCTGGTGGTTTTGCAATTGGTGCTAAATCTTTTCATGCCACTCATTTATTTCCTCAAACAAGAAAGTCTGCCTGGCAGTGGGATACCTGTCTGTTTGCAAAAGGCTGTGAGTGGAGAGAGGTTGTTCTTCTCATCTCAGAACTGTCCTGCTGTGCCTATAATGCTGCTTTAAGGTAGAGATGGATTTCTGTCTCCTTAATGTGCCTACTAAATATTCCGGGATGACCACATGGTTTCTCGGGGGAAAAGATTGACTGTATGTTTCAAGTTGGAGAAGAAACTTAAAAATCTGTTTTGAAAATGGAAAGGCAATTCTGGTTTCAGGTAGGGGGAAGTGCAGTTTTTCCAGTTTGCGGCGCTGGTAATAAGTGGTGCATAAAATTCCATCTTCGTTTGGATTAGAAAATAAATTATTAATGGAGCTGAATCCTTTTTTCCAGCTCCCCGTACAGTCAATAATTTATAGTGGCACAGGCGTAAGATATATATTTTTAACCATCCGCCTCCCAGAATACTGGTGTTCCTGTTGCAAACGGCTGTCCTTCCTGACAGGCTCCGGCGTGGTGGGTGTTCGTGCATTATGGATGAGCCGTGCTCTGCTCCTTGAGTCCTGGTGCAATTCCACCAGCAGATCTCCTGCTGAAAGGGAGCTGAGCACTCCATTAGAAATTCATACGGAGAGACAGGGGTGTCTTTGTTTTCTCCATTTGGCTGAATGGGGGAGATGTGCTGCTGTGTAGACTTGATTTTTTTTATTATTATTTATTTATTTGTAATGTTTTAATAGAAACTCTCAATGTTTGCAGCAGGTATTTATGTTCTCCTTTATCCAAAACAGGTCTTCAGGTACAAAAGCTGTGCTTGTGCCTCAGCGTCTGGGCTGTGCTCATTAAACTCAGAGCCTGCTGTTGCCTTCATCTTCCCCCTTCTTTGCAAGCTGTTTGAGACCGTTACAAGCATGTGTGCTGCTGCTGCTCCTCGTCCCTTGCTTAATTTTTCCCTGTCACTGCAGCCCTCCTTGCTCTTTGTTCTTAATGGGACCCTGAGGCTTTGCTAACCCAGTTTCGATAGCGCTGCCAGTAAAGCAGGAGAAGTCTGGCTGTAAGCAAAGTCCCTCTGCCTTTGAAACAGCGTTTGCAGTGTTCTCCATGTGGATTATTTTCTAGTTCGCTTGACTTTCACACCCTGTGAATCCTCTGTTAGTCAGTGGTTTGATGATCATGTCCATTTAGGTCTTACATCTTGCATTGCTTTGCCTTCCCTTGCTCACTGTGCTGCCCGTCAGTCTTCTCCCCAGCTTCCTGGGTGTTTGGCTTCAACTAGACATTTCAAACACATTAATTTATTTTTAGTCTTGTTATTTTAATTTCTTTTACCAAAAAACTCTCCCTACTTTGAAGTCCAGAAAGACTGTCACAGGGTGGCTTGAAGCTTATCCATCAAAGCCACCCCAGGAGCTCTAGCTGAAAATTCACTGCTGGCCGCTTTGGTGCAGGAGCACAGTGTGCTCTTCCACAAATGCTGTAGACAGGTCGGCTTTAGTCCATTCAGGTGTTGTTTTGTTCCTTTTCTTATCTTCCTTGCCCACACCTACCGGTCTGATGCAAGGTTCTTGGAAGGGGGGAACAATATTTTTCCATCTTTTGTCTTTGTAAAGGTTCCCTGAAAAGAACTAGAAGCTCCTCACTGTGGGTTGCAAAGTCCCATTGAGCTGCCAGCTACAGAGTGGAAACTTTCTGAAGATGTTTGCTGGTACATGTGCCTGGCTGTGTCATCTGCTACAGATCCCTCTGACTTCAGACCTGTGCTGAGCTGGCTTCTTTCAGGGCGAAATGCTGCTGAAACATCAGATTTTTAAGGGAACCTTAAGACTCTGCAGGATGCTCAGAAGTATTGCAGGCGTAAAAAGAAATGGTGAGTAGCTGTAAAAGTGCTGATCAGGTGTCCCTGGGAGGTCCGGCTATTGACACACAAAAGATCATTTACTACATTAAAAAGTAACTGGACTGTGCTAGGACCTGGTCACTGCTGGAGACTGGTGGGTACCTGTGTCATGGTGCTGAATGAGTGGGAGATCCCCTGAGAGTCCCCCACCTTTCAGTGTAGGGCAGAGGCTGCCTGAGGAACTAATGCTTGGACTTCATCAGCCTGCCTCTGTGATGCAAGAGAAACACCCAAGAGGCCAAGTACAGAAGGGGGTTTATGTGGATATTTCCCTGCTGTGCTATAAATGGCATTCCCTCTAGGTCAGGCATGTATCACCAGTGCTAAATTTACTTTAAAATATTACTGAGGTGGGGAGGTTTGTGAGTCAGGTCTATAAAAGCATGCACTGCTTATGTAAAGAAATATAGCTTAGAGGCAGAAGGCGGGAGGGCTCAGCCTGCAGCAGAGACCATTGCTGTGGATTTCTGCCCTCCCAAAGTAAATAGGGCTTTGTATTCAGGGAGCGACCGCGTCTTTGTGCTGTCTGTGCCTTGCAGCGGGACTGGGATCCACTGGCCAGCTCCTCCTGCCTTGACACACGTTTCAGGAAACGTAAATAATTTGCAAGCCTACGCTCTGGTTTAGTTGAAGTGGTGTGGGGATTTTGTAGTTTGGTTTTTTGGGTTTTTGGGGGGTTTTTTTAAACCCCAACAAACAAAAACCCAAACAAAACCAACCAAACAACCCAAACATCAATCATCTGGGGGATGAGTAAGTTCATCTGTTCTTGTAATACTTCAGGGATACTTTAGCTCAAGTTGTGCCATGGTGCCTCTGGGAGGGGAAAGGAGAGATGGCAGGGATGCTGCTGTTGGGGATTTGGATCTTTTTTTCCTTCATTCACACCTGTGAATCCTTTTGGCCTTTGAAAAATCCAAGGCTCCTGGAGGCAGCTGTGTCTTTGCTGGCAGAGCATCACTGGGCGCTTTGCTGTGTCAGGCAGGTGTCCTGCACCACCACCAGCCTCCTTGCATCTGACCACAGTCACAGCTACATCTCCAGGGAATGAACTGCTCCTGCACTTCCTCAGAGAGAGCTGTTCCTTAACTCTGCAGCTGAGTCCCTTCTGCGAGCTAATGCCCTTCAGAGGCAAGCTCTGTCCTGGCCATGGTCTGGGAGCTCCCAGCAGGAGAGCAGGAGAGGCTGAGAGGCTGAGACAAGCCATCGCCTGGGCAGGGGTGGAAGAGCCTATTCCACAGCTGTGAACTCTTTTTTTTTTTTTTTTTTTTGGACACTTGAGCTTATACCCACTGTAGGTTTGGCAGGCAAAATCAAGGTAAAAATAGAGCATCACTTTAGAGCTTTAACGATCCCTGGTCTTATCAACATTTCTTTAATTTGATTACAGTTTGCTGTGTACCTGGGCCAGCTGGTTTAGTAATGAATTACAGTGCAGTGGGTGAGGTGCTGGTGTGTTTTTCTGCCTGACTGGAATTGATGAAGTGGTCCCTTTGCATCAATCCTCGCTGGGAAAAAGGATAAAATACAGGTTTTATGAAATTGGACTTGAGACCAAATAATTGGAAGAAAATGCTTTAGAATCTGCAGCCTATAATTAAACATTTCCAAGAGGCAGCGAGATACAGTGAGCTCAGCAGAAGGAGGCATTTTGCTGGGAAGACTTCCCGTCTTTGCTTTGTTTCGTGCTGTGTGCTATTAAAGCAAACAACTTCGTAAGCTTCAGAAGCCAGCAGCTCTTGAGCAAGAATAGCATCTAACATCAGAGCTGTGGGAAACAATGAGGGACATCAGGCTTCTTTTTTTTAATTTATTTTAGCATGTAAACTAGGTAGCTTAGCCCACAAAGAAATCCCCATTATGTTATTTTAAGTATTCTAGAGATTGTAGGATGGGAGTTTTCATCTTCTGAAGGATCCAGCAGTAACCACCATAAAGGGCAAGTTCTCATTTAAAGCAGTGCCCTGATCTGCTGGTGCGATTGATACCTGCCAGGCTCTCCTCTTTTCTGCTGTATAAATCCTAACAGCCGTTCCTTCTACAGAGTTTATGGACCATGTTTTTTCTGATGAGAAAACCGAGTTTGAGATGTCGGGCCAGCTAGGCTCCTGGCTACGTGTCTCGCTGGGTAGATGTGGGAGCCGCAGCTCCATTGCTCTGCCTGCGTTCGCAGGGGAGTGGGCACAGCTTTGAACTGGTGGCAATGTGAAGAATTGTGCTGCAAAAAGAATCTTCCTCTGTAAAGGGGAAGGCTGGTTCTGGGTAGGCAAATAAGAGTCTTTCTGCACTTTAACAAAGTCAAATTCAGTTTTCCCTCTGCTCTTTTACTGGTACCTACCGGGAGCGTGTTTGGCGATCCTCACATTTTGAAGGAGATCCACCGTACACCTTAATTCTGTCTGTTCTCTTTGTGAGTAGAGAGAAGTTGGGGTGCAGTCTATTATTTTTCTGGCCAGCATTGAGCCACAAGCCCCTTGCAGCTCTGCAGCCCAGAGTGAGCTGTACCAGAGCAGGCATGGTTGTGTGCTGCTCCTCACAAGGTCTCGCTACTGCAGCTCTGCAGCCCTGAGCTCTCCCGGAGTGACTGGGTGATGCTGCTGCCTGGGTGGCTGCAGCGGCAGCACTGGCCCAAGGCTCTGGCTCCAGCACCTCACAGATGACTTGCCAAGGGGCTGTGCCTGGCTTTGAGGGTGTCCGAGGAAACCCTTTGCTGCATGCTTCTTTCTTCAACAGCAGCCAGTGTTAGGAATGAGAGAGAAAATGGAAACTTTTTCCCTGTGCTTTTAATTTATAGCTCCTGGCTGGAACAAAGTCACAGAAACCAGTTGAAGTGCCCAACTTTTTGTCCTTTGTTTGAACCCAAAAACTTATGCAAATTCATTAGTGAAGACAAACATTAAGAGGTGATCGGAGAGCCTATAGTGTTTAGTAGAAAACATATGCAACATGGAAATTGGATGTAAATCTCTTGCTGTTCCTTTGCAAATCTATTATACATGAGCCCATCAGAGCAGCGTATTAATAAAACAGGAGGCTAAAGCACTCGGCACTCCCATCTCTTTAGTGGAACATCAGAGGAGAGCCTGTCTGCTCTGGTCTTTGAAGTCTGGAACTTGCATCTGCCCAGCTGCTTGGGTGACACGGTCAGCATGCTGAGGGGAATCTCACCACTGAAGGGAGATCTCTCCATAGCACAGGGCTTTCTACACGAGTAGAATCCTCCTCCTCCAGGACACAACCATTGTTTGTTGCTGCTCAGCCTTGTTGCCAGATGAATTCTGTAAGCAATACACAAAGAAGGCCAAAGAAGGCTTAAAGTGACCTCAGACATCACCTGCTGAGATGCCAATTGCATCTATTCCTCGAAAGCTCTCACCACCAGGACCACTCTGTCCCAGTCTTTTGTTATGCATGGGCACTGCCAGCCACAACCACAACCCTTTGCTTTGCTGAATAGTGAAAAGTAAGTCACACTGAATTTTCTAAACATCTAGGGTTTGCTTCTCCATCAGGACAAATACAGTGGCTCTTTGGACCACCCCTGTAATCATGCTTGTGTTGCCGAGGGCCCTTGTGCACGTGGTTATGCCTTTTGCTCTTCTGGGTGAGCAGAGGCAGCAAGGGGATGATGCTGCTGCGTAACACAGGCTTCCCCCAAAGTCCAGCCTTAGTGCAAATGGGAGTAGCTGTGGTACAGTGAGAGTTTGGACCCGTGTGGCTGTGAGTGAGTGTTCATGGCTGCTGGCTCTTCAAGGTAGAGGTTATCTGGTTAACTTATTAAAAATGCACTAGCAAGCTCCAGAGACAGGCAGGGGGAGGCTGGTGCAGTGTTAAGAGAGGGGCTACAGGATAAATGAGAAGAATGAGCTGGTTGCCACATGTGTCCAGGGCTGCAGAGCAGCTCTGGCTCCCTGGGAGCTGTCTGGGCGGCAATGTACTGGTGCCTGAACCACGGGAAACCTCAGAGACAGAGCCAATGTTGAGACAAGCTCTGGCTTATAGGGGCTGGGCTTTGTGTCGTGGGCAGTGGCGGATCTGGAAGAACTAATTACCGTTCCTTTGCTCATCTTCTGACATGCACATGAGGATAACAGATGTGGTTTTCATGAGTTCATGAACATTTCATCTGCATCCTTCTCTGGCTTTGAGTACCTGGGGGGTTTCCTTTTTTTTTTTTTTTTCCCCTCTAGAAAAAGCCAGAACCCTGCAGCTTGTACCTTTAAGAAAGGAAAAGAGGAATGTATCAGAATATTGTCTGTGAAAACAACAGGCAGACTAAAGCTTTACTGTGTCACACCAGAGCCAAAGGGGTTTGGACTGCAGAGGTGGCTGAACAGTCTGTCCATCCTCTTGCCTCACGGACATGGGTGGAACTGTTTCCTAAATGTGACCACAGCAAGTCAAAGAGCTGAATCTGTTTCACTGCAGCATTTGCTGGTGAGTTTTCCCCCCGTGGGCTCTGTCGGGCGAGCTGCCCATGGGTGAGCGGAGCTCCCGGGCTGCTGTGGCTGTGCTGGTGGCTCAGCACCATTCCGGTGGGGAGCGACCTGCGTCTGCCCTGGAGGGAATCTCGGCGGCAGGACGTGCTCCAGACTGGGCCATTAGGTCCGTTTGTTGCTGAATCACGCTGTGGGCTGCCAACATTGCAGAGAATTTACATCTATCTTTTTCTACTGTAGCCATGGATGAAAGTAGAGGTGCTGTGTCTGATACCACTTCTGGGGCTATGAAGACTCATTTTTTGATCCATGCCTCCCATGTGCACCCTTTGTGAGTGGTGCTTTGCTGGGAAAGGAAAGGAGTCATCCTTGGGAAGCTGCAGGACTGGGTCACTTCCAGTAAGTCCTACCCTGAGCTGAAGTCTGGACAGCTTGAGTGTATTGCTACAGAGAGCTGTGTAAGACAACTAATTCATCTCTGACTTGGCAAGTCTTCTCTCCAGGCTGAGCTGAGTTGGAAGCTGCTTTGCCATTCGTTCCCCAAGGATGTCAGAGACGTGCTGCCAGAGGAGGGTGTTAGGATTCAGTTGAATGAAGTTGTCATGCAACCAATCTTCAGTACAGATCAGTAGCCTTGATTGACTGGTGCGTCGTTACGCAGAAATAGACTCTGATGGTGGCCCAAGGTGAGGTTTATACACAGCCAACAGCCTTCCAGTGTGGATGGATGGAAAAACTCCTCCTGGGAAAAGACTAAAGCTAATGTTTCTGGTAATGGCTGGATTTTCAAGCCTTGGTTTAAGAAACTTTAAAAAGGGCTTGTTTCCTGGGAGCAGCCTGCATTTAGGCTTTCTGAATGGAGACCAGATATTGTTATTCATTCTCAAAGTCTGTGGTTTTGATCAATAATTCTGGGGTTTGAGCAGATTTGGAATTTGGTCTCTCATACTTGATCATGCACCATACTATTGAACTTCAGCAGCAGGGCCAACAAGGAGCAGCAGTTCCCAGTGGCTATTCCCCATCCTTATGCTGGGCAGGCAAAGAGGATTTTTTTCCCCCTTCCCTGGGGCCCAGCTGGCTGGAAACCTCCCTCAATAGCTGTGCTTCCTGAGGAGCTCGGTGCCGCTTGTCTCTGCAGCACAAGGCTGATCTGTCTGGACCTTTCTCTGCTCTGACTCGTGCTGGTTTCCTCTGCCTCTTGCTTATATGGATTTATTTGCAACCCACTGCACCCAAAATGCCAGTTTATCTACTTGCTCTTGGAGTGTGAAGTTAAATAAGTAGTTTGGTTGTTTTCTTTTTTCTCATTTAGACAGAAGAAACAAGTTCAGCTTTGACCATGCATGTTACATTTTAATTTTTTTTCTCATGCCAAGAAATACAAAGAAAGTATATAAGATATACCATATCATCCTGCAGAAAAAAAGGAAACATTTATCAGCAAAGAGAAGCGCCCAGCTGCAATTCCTGATGGGTTCATGCTGTGTGTGAAACACGGCTCTTGCAGTTTGGCCCCAAAACAGGAGGAGCCGGTGCATGGATGGGGGTTGTGGCAGCAGGGGGGGGACAGACCCTGCACTTCCATGCAAAGGATTGTGTCCTGGGCACCATCTACCAAAGGGCACCTGCTCTGAAGTGGTGTCAGGGTTGCCTTGGTGAATCCTGCACACGTTCCCTTTCTGACGTTTCTTATCCTGGATGGGTATTTATAAGTTTGAATTTAGCTACCTACTGGTGTCAGCAAATGCTTTACAAATATTCCCACTTTGAAAAGGCTGCTTTCCCCCTCCCCACCCCTTTGGCTTGTGCCCAAGCATGGGAGTCCAAACCGAACTGTCTTTGCCAAAATGAAAGGGTGTATTCTGAAAGAAAATCAACCTTAAATCTGAAATTATTTCAGCTTGACAGTGCAGCCTTGGCTGTGGTTCTGTGATAAGTAACAGAGATAGGGCATGGCTGGGGGTATCAGGAAAAAGACATGAAAATCAGTTGTGGGACCAGCCCAGTGCATGCATTTCTGCGGCCTCTCCCTGGATTCAGACTGAATGGAGAGTTTTAATACTATATAAAAGGCAGGATCTGCTCCCCTTGTCTACATGGAGAAGTCTGCACTCGGAAGGTCAACTCCTGCAGTGGTACATGCTGGAGTGAGTCTGCAGCCAGCCCTGGCCAGAGCCTTGGAGGAGCAGGTTCTCTGCCCCTCAATAACCCCTTTCAATACAGCCCAGTGATGATATCTCATTGCTATCAAGACTTGTCCTGGACTAAAGGAAAGGCAGAGGATGGGAGGGAAGGGCTTGGGAGACTCGCACATTGCTCTAGGGGTAGAAAATCATGTTAAGCTGGCAAAGATGGGGAGGGAGGGGTAAACTGGAATGCAGTGAAATACCAACCAGAAAAAGCAAATCCATCATTAACAGGGCAAACTCTGAAATTAAATCTTTTGTCTCTTGCTTTCCTCCCTTTGTACTCAAAATCCCTTTGGTCTCCTCTGCAGGCATCTGGGTGGGCACCAGCCAGAGTGTTGCTGTCACCCACTGACTCATACTAGGCCTTTTCTGACCATTGCCCATCCTACAAGAAGCTGGTATGAAACCAATCTACCTCATCTGCTTAGCAGCAGCAAATGGCTAGTTCAGTTTAAGCCTTTGATCTATCATTGCTGGGCTCAGCAAGGGCTCTTCTGTGCTGTCCTGCAGAGCCCAGCTCTCCCCCAGACCCTGGCGAGAGGACCCCAAGGACACCAACACCAAAGAGGTGCCATCAGCCACACGCTTTGCTCAGAGCCTCTTCCCAAGCAGTGCAAACCATGTATTTATATCCCACCAGGACCTCACACTTGTCGATCGTAACTCCTACTTCAACTTACATTTAGAGACGTTTCCCACCTTCTCCATCTCTTCAGCAAGCTATCCTCCTACCAGCTCAACTGCGCTGTCAGGTAAGGCTGGGTTGCCACCACATTGTTTGGATCTCTCGCCTCTCTCCTATTGCCTGCTTCACTAGGGGGTAGAAGTTGGCCAGATCCTGAGGGTTTCATGACTATTATGGTTGCAGGCAGAGAAAACTCGATTCTAATGTGTGTGTTTAGAGGAGGCTGCAGCAGGTGGCAAAGAGCTGTGACGTAAGTGATAGGGCTGGTTTGTGGGGATGGAGAGGGGAAGTCTTTTCATGACATAGTTTTTTTGATCGCCCTCCTGTGTGCTAAAAACAAAATTAAGCAGCAGAGCAGTTGTGCCTGGAGGTGGAAACAGAAATGTTTATGCTTAGGTGAGCACTAAATCGGCAAACAATCATGAGGGATGCTGTTGTTCCCCACATGCAGACAAAAGGAGGAGCTGTGCCTGCTGGTGGCCTCAGGATGAAGTTCTGCTATGATTTACCTCCTCGTAACACAATTGCATGTGAGCTGTGTGTCAAGGGTTGGGGGCTCAGCAACTTCTTCCTTTATGAATTCAAACTACTGTACCTGAAAAAGCCCAATAGGCAGCTGAGCTGGGATAATGCAATGTGTGGCATGGACCTAGCGGCAAAACCTCTGCAAAATAGGCTGTAAAATGTATGGGGAAGCTGGGGGAGAGCAGAGAGAAGAGAATTCCCAGATAACCCTGGGGAGGGGTTTACTCCTCTAGCACTAGAGAGCCAGGTTAGAGACAGTATTTTGTCAGGAGTAACTGTAGAGGCTTTGCCTTCCATTTAAATGCAGGAGAAGGACGGAAAAAAAACTGTATTCAAAAGTGTAGCGCAGTGCAATTGCATCTAATCAGAAGGAAGCTTAAAAATGAAATTAAGTACCTTAGTTTTTCTTTTTTATTATACTTAATAGTGAGATAAGAAGCAATCACTGCAGCAGCCTGATGATCCAGGCTGAAACAAGAGACACAAGCCATGTTTGGGTGCATGCAACAAATCATCACTGTGGTTTTTTTTTTCTGGGGGAGAGCTTCTACCTTCTCCTGCATTCAGATGAGTTCTGAAGCCTCTACTGCCCTGTGCTTCACCAGCCTGGGACTTCTCCTGGGAAGGACCATCACAGACACCTCACAAACCCCCTCGCTCCTACAACTGTAGGTATCCCAGTCCGTTTTGAAGTGTAGTGTGTGTTTGCCTAGATCCCTTTGGCAAAACCAGTTCCAAAGGCAATATGTATCCATGCATGGCTCTGTTAAGGAGGAGAAAGAAAAACGGGTTTCTTTTTGGAGCTGTAACATGCGTGTGACTGAGCAACTTTGCAACTTTGCCATCCGTGCAATTAGAGCAGCGTAATGCTAACCCACCTCGTGGGGGGTGGCAAGGTTTCATCCTTTAAATGTGGTAAAGCACTTTAGATGAAAGGCCTTATATAATCATAAAAGAGCATTTAAATTCCTGCTTAATAAATACTTGGCGCTCTCTGGCACTACACCTCATTGCAGCAGTTTTCCCTGAATGTCGGCTCTTCCTGCCCGAGGAGGAGCTTACTCAGCTCTTACCATAAGCTGAATTTCAGCTGCTCCGAGAGCAACGGGCAGAATTTGCATGGACGGGCAGCACTGCCTTGTGTATCTCAGAAAGAATGATGCGCGTTTCCCAGCATGCAGCTCTAGGGTTCAAGATTGAAAGAAGAAAATGTTTGGGGCGTTTGGTGGGATTCTATCAACCATAAGATGAGAGTTTGAATCTCCAAGGGAGGGTTTCTGAAGAGCTCAGGAAAAAGAGATCTGGTGCCAAGGGGCACTCTGGCAGTGGCTGGAGGGGGGGAGCTCACAACCAGCAGCACTTGGTGGCCCCTGTTTGCTGAAGCTGACAAAAAATTAATTTAAAAAGAAAGATTGCAATTTTGGTGCATTTTAGAAGCCAATAGTTTGTATTAAAGCACTGGCAAAGGGGTGGGTGGGAATGGAGCCCAGGAAACTGCTGGAGTGATGTGCTATTGCAGTGAGTCCCCAGAATCCTTCTGATGTAGAGAAAAATGTTGACTGTGTCTAGGGGATGTGGCTCTCTCTGGATTCAAATAATGCCTAGCAAAAGAAAACATTTTAAAGAGGAGCAATCAAACAGGTGACAAGAGAATTTTCACAGCAATGCCCCTGGCTTTGCACATTAATTACTTCAGAGTAACAGCTATGTGGTTTTACAGTTCAACCCCTACCCTGTGCCAACCCCACGTGCCCACGCGTGCCCACCCACCTACTCCAGCAGAGAAGTTAGTGCCAAGCAGTTATCGTGTGAAGTCTCTCATGGTGTGCAGTAGATTCTCCATGTAGACAAGCCCTCAGAAGCATTAGATTTGATCTAAGGTTTGGGGTTCTTTTCTCAGGAGGTTGGTGGTAGGGAGCACAAGTGCCCTGAAACACCTTATTTCTCAGTGTGGTCCGTATTTCTGGGTCCCAGGCTGTCAGCTGGAGACAACAGAAAGATTGGGGAGTGCAGATCTTGGCCATGTACTTGTGCCAGCAAAGTTCTGATAAAAGAGAGAGGCTCAGCTAATATGGAGCCAATGGATATGGCCAGAAGCCATCTACAGAGCCTGAATAAAATAACAGGCGATGAAACTTTGCATAGTCTGGGTGGTTGGATAGAGGACCAACCCCAGTAACAACCGCGGCAAGGACAGTGTGAGGAAGAGAGTATGAGGCTGGAGGGAGTGTGGCAGGATCAGATCCTGTGGGAAATGGCCGAGGAGCCACATGGTGTGGAAGACATGGCAGGGTGCAGGGTACATATAGGTAGCTTGGAAGGAGCAAAGTCTATTTTTCTTGTTACATTAAATATAAAACATTAAAAAATAATAGTACTTGTGGAACTGACCCCAGCCAGCTCTGGGGATGCTGAAGATTTTCAGAGATGCAGAAGAAATATGTGAGGGGTGCAGGGACAGGAGCAAGGATCTCAAACTCCTCTGTGCCTCTGAAAATCTCCTGGAAGGCCCTAAGCTGAAGCCCCAGCAGGTCAGGGATAGGAACACTGACAGTGGCGGGGGCTGGATCACACTGAAGATTTTGTGTGATGGACGTGATGTGACAGAAGTGTGGAAGTGGGTAGAACGGGCTCTCCATGCCTTGGTACTGCTGCTACAGATTAACCAGGCTCTTGTCTCAGCTCCACGAGTATTAACCTCACTTTGGGTGCACAGAGAGAGAAACATGTGGGTTCACAGGGCAGGCATTGGTTTTCCTTCCATTAAAAACCCCACCATGGGATCGGGGTGAGGAGGAGCCTGGCATTCTCATGCAGCAATATCCTGATCTGCCAGCTCGGAGATCTTTCCTAAGTGATAAAAGAGTTTGTAGGAACAGACATGGAGAACATTCCCAAAGGCATGCAAGTGGTCATTGTCTCTTTTTTTTTTTTTCTTTTTTTTTTTTTTTTTTAATCATCAAAAATTCAAAAGCACCCACCACATCCTCCGGCTTTTGTGGCTGCGCTGTGTTCAGAGCAGAGCCGTGGTCCTGCTGCAACTCTGCTCTCCCTTTCTCCCCTGTGGAACAGCTTTCAGCTCCTGACGGCAGTTTGAGCTTTGTTTTTTTGTTTGTTTTGTGGTTTTTGTTGTTGTTGTTTTTTTAATTTTTTTTTTTTTTTGTAGAGACAGAGAATTTGATGATTTAAAAACCAACAACCCCCCAAAAATTCAGTGACTTGTGCCAAAATTCTTAGGAGGACTCCTCAAAATGTCCTGTTCTTGGTTGGTTGGTTTGTTTTTTTTTTTTCTTTTAAAATAAGCTTCATTCTTGAAACTCTCTCCTCCTCTTGTACTTTAGTTGTCTCCCCACTCCGTGAGTTTTGCTGGAGGGGAATGAGGTAGTGGATTTCCCCCTTCTCCTCTCCACTCGGCGTCCGACACTCACTCCCATTCCTTCTTGCGATGTTTTTTATCCCATCACTGGTACAAACTTGTTTCCAAGAGGCGGTGAAGTAGAAGCATGCGTTCCTTCAGACAGCGCTCCAGAGCAGGCTGTCTAGGGCTGCCCACCTACACTGTGACAATTTTTTTGTTGCAAGGCTGAAAGTAAAAACCCCAAAAGGAAAGTTGTCTTCCTCCTCTTCGAGGTATTTGCATGCTAACACGTCCTCTAGGAACCTGTAAAATAAAGAGGGTCTCAGGGAAGCTTCCAGTAGTCACAGATGTTTCCCCTGTGCTCTTGTTTTGGGCTTTCTGTGTTTCTGAGGTTCCCATTTCCCTGAGCTGCCTGCTGGTCTTGCTGGTTTTGGCAGGTGGGTTTGTGTTTGGGAAGTTCCCCAAATGTTTGGGATTGCACTCATGGGCAGGTTGATTTGTGTCCTGAAACCCTTCGATTTTTAAACCACTACACCCTTCTAAACCCACTACAGCCTTTTCCAAGGCAAGACCTTTCCCCAGGGGGACGTTGTACAGTCACCAGTGTGCAGGGAGGACTTTTCATTCTGGTCATTCATGTGTTGCTGCTGCAAGGAGCCTGTTCTCCAAGGTGTGTGTGTGCAGCTGGTGGTGGTCAACCAGCCAGGACTGCAGAGTTACCTAGTGCCCTACTACTGAAGTTGGGGTGGGACTGGAGGACTGTCTGCCTGGGGGTGGTGGTGATGGATGGTGGGCAGGTGTATCCTATAAACCGGGCTTGGACAGGAGTTGTGTGAGGTCCCTGCTCTAGCTGGGCGGAGGAAAAGAGAAGGAGATGTTACCTCTGACGCTGAGTGAAATGTAGAGCACAATGATGATGGTCCCCAGGACAATGGAGACGATGCTGAGCAGCCTGGCCATGCGGCCGAGTCGCCGGGCTCCGTCCATGTCCCCTTGCTGCCCGCTGTTCCTCGACTGGGGGGGAACACAGAAAGAGGCTCTTGAGAATGGCCACGGCTCTGGGGTGACTCTCTGGCTGTAGTCCCCAAATTGGAGCCGCTGGATCTGCCAGCGGGTGGCACGTGAATCCCCTCTGAGAGTCCGTGGCTTTGTGGCCCTGCTAAACTGACGTGCCCAGAGAAGCCCACCTGGGATGCTGTTCTGCTCGCCCAGGGTAGGAGGTGGACTGCCTCAAGCCTGTCTTTTGCTGGAGTGACTAAGAAATAGCCCCTGTGTGGGACAGGAGACACAGCACAGCCCCAGCCAGCAGCAGCCCCTCAGGCTTTTTCATGGAAACCCCTGAAATTCTTGACTTCAGTGCCCAGAGCAGCTCAGAGCGACTTCTACAGGGACTGTGCAGGGGGACTGCATCTCCCAGGGGTGCCACTGCCCTTCTGCAGCTTGCGGCCAGGAAACACATCCTGCCTCCCTTGTCATCTGCAAATGGGTGTGCAGAGAAGCGATGTGTGTTGTGTGTGTAACTATCACTGCCAGACTGAAAAAACTCCAGCCCTGACATTTCCAAAGCAGCACGTGGCCTTTTTGCTGACCATGGACTGTGTGTGTGAGAGGAACAGGCTTTGATAAAGCAGGCAGTAACTGCTGGCTTTCATCTTGTAATGGGATGTGTTTTGGTGCCTCTACCTTACCCTGAATTTCTGCATCAAGGTAGATGGGTTGTGTTTGCAATCTCTGTTTTTTACATGCAGTCCTCCTACAGTGAATTCCTGCTCTTGTGTGTGCTGTAGGGAGGGAAGGAATAGTCCACAGAGCTTCTCTATTCTGCTTCTAGTTTCACTGTGATTTTCCCTGCTGCTCTGTTGATTGCTTCAGGCAGCTCAGGGAAAGCCTTTCCTTGCCTCTGTAACTAAAAGAAAGGGCTCCCTGGCTGTGGCAGGGCTGAGGAAGGCACTAGTAGGTGCCTGGAAATTATTGTGTGTGGACTCATTAAGGGATGAAGGGAGATCCTCAAGAGCTGGAGCTAGAACACGACTTGCCTGGCACTGATGTTGGTGGGCACTGGCATCTTAATGGGAGGCTCTTGGTGGGATAAATTGCAGCAGCCCTTGTCCTTGGGAACAAGTAGCAACCCAGGGTGGACAGAGAATGCAGCTTGGAGGTTGCCTTGGAAACTTTGCTTTTCACTGCTTGGTTAGGGCTGGATTCATGGGCTCAGCAGAGATCCAGGCCCTGGCAGCACGTCTGGGGCGGTGGTTAGTGAAGCTTCTCCAAGGGCCACTCTGCTGGGGCCACCACTGCAAGGGGCTGGATGGGTTGAGCAGGATTTGAGCTCACACACAAAGGGGTAAGGCATAAGATTGGATGGGCATGGGCTCACCAAGACCTTGCCTGGTGCTTGACAAGGGAGTGAAGGTGATGTTGTGGCCTGACTCCTCTGAGCTTCAGTGCCAGCTTTCTCACTGCCCTGTGCTCAGCAGCACTGCTGACCCACTGGGCAAGAGAAGCCTCTACCTATGCCAACCACACACAGCAACCTGAAGAACAAAGCTCATCAGAAAAGGTATAATACACAAATGCACTGTAAACTTTCTGACTGATTAAATAAGGAGCAGTCTTGTTTCTTGCTCTTGTAATTGGCAATCATCTGATTCCTGAGTGAAAAATCACTGAGAGCAAGTATTCCTGGGGAGGGAAAAGCATTACTGTGAAGAGCCCAGAGTGCTCCCCAGCCTGCTGGATCCAGTGTGCTGGGCTTCCTGCACTTGGCTGAGGGAGGACCTAGCACTTAGCAGAAGGGCAGCTGTGCACTACCCCGGTGAGGTTATTATGGTGAAATTACTCACTGTGCGTCAGCATTCGCTGCGTGTGCGGTGGAGAGGCTGGAGCCCCTTCATCAGCAAAACACGAGCTCCCTGCTCGGGAAGAGGCAGGCAGTCTGTGACTAGCACGGCTCTCCAGACCAAAAAGCCTTCCTGAATGTATGCAGCAGCCTTCTGCCTCCATTGAAACCCATCAGGAAGGGGTTGTGGAGGGAGAGAAATTAGATAAAGAGTTTTAAGGTCCATCAGTAATGTTTTCACCTGGCTGGGAAGGCTTGGAGTGGGGGACAGGCTGGCAGTAGGAGGGACCCCAGGACATGGGTCTGTCACCTCGATCCAGTGGAGAAGTTGGGCAAAATTCCCCTTTACCTCACTGGGGATGGGGTTTTAAAATACTTTAACTGCCTTGAAGCAGTTACTTTTTCTTCAGAGCCGCTTTTAAGTATTTAACATTTTTCTGTGGGTTAAAGGCTTCTTCCCATGCCCTGTCCTTCTCCAGCAAGGTGGCCTCAGCTGAGCTGGGTCTCAGGAGAAGGAGATGTGGGGCAGGCTGTGGGGACGGCAGCTCCCTGCACCTTATACCCTGGGCCATCTCCTCCCTTTGGAGCATAGCTGCCAAAACTAAAAAAAAAAAAAGCTGTTTAGAAAGGGTTAAAGGTGGAAGTGTATGAAAATGATCCCCCTTTCCTTCTGAAAAATTTACATCTTGGAAATAACAACTGCTCTGAAAAGAGTCTCCTGCCAAATGTTTTTTAAAAAAATAAAGAAAATTAAGAGTCAGGAGGCCTAGCACAGC
This sequence comes from Megaceryle torquata, assembly GCA_024611175.1. Taxonomy (NCBI): domain Eukaryota; kingdom Metazoa; phylum Chordata; class Aves; order Coraciiformes; family Cerylidae; genus Megaceryle; species Megaceryle torquata. Next base: position 11,877 of record JANIJG010000542.1, on the reverse strand, counting down.
TCCAGCACTAATTGGGAAACACCACTGAGAATTCAAACAAACAAATGCTGCCCAGTCTCCCATTCATCCTGTTTTAATACCACTACCCTCTTGGCAGCACCATGACCAAAAGTTCCTCATCCCCAGCCTGGGCTGTGCGCTGGCTGTTGCTCGGTAGTGCTCAGGCAGGTAAAATGCAGCTTTGAAGGTTTCTGTGTACTGGTTTTAGTTTGTATTACCACGTACATAACATAATGAGCCTCAGACAGTTGCCTCCACTGCATCCCTACAAACATCCCGCTCCACTCACGTGCCACCCTGTAGAGCAACGTCCCCACCGCTGACACCAAGAGAGCTCAAGACTTTCTTCCTCCTGGGCTCGACAGTGCGTTTGACAGACCATATCGAAAATCAATGGGATGCAGCCAAGAGCCTGTTTTTATTACAGAACAGGAGGTGACAAAATGAAGCCTCGTGGGCTGTTGGCAAGAGATGAGGAGGACACAGTAGCCCAAGGCTTGACAGGATCCCTGCCCTGCTCACCGACAGCTTCCAGCATTTGGGATTTTTCTTTTGGCTCTGATTTTTGTAACAAGTGTAGTATTTTTGCGGAGTGTGGGTTAGATTGCAGTGAAATATGCAGGTTTAGCTGTCTTCTTGGGAAAATATATTTATCACTACAGCTTCTGGAAGTGTTTACCGCTCATTTATCCCGAACAATTATGAAAATACATCAGCATTGGCACGGGGTGTTTAGCAAGCATTTGTTACTGTACATATATTATTCATTGGTGTGGAACAGTTTGATTATAGCTCTCTAGTATCACTAATCCTGTGTTTTGCTTTCCACATAAAAACATTAGCATCTTGTTTATTAATCGAGGCAGAATATCTCAGAAAGCCTTGAGGGCTACGGGGGAGTGAGTCACTGTGTGTGCCAAGGGACTCCGTCTTACAGCGGAGTATCAGAAAATCTGAAAGAACCTGGAAGGGTGGGATGTAGCACAGCACCCACAGGGCCAGGTGAGTCTGGGTGATTCAAAAGAGTTATTAATCATACTTGTTTTCAAACTGTTATCTGTTCAAGTTACTGTTCAGAAGGGTTTTTTCCCCTAGTAGATCACCTAAGCGGTCTTGCTGCAAATGAGGGCAATTGCTTTTCTGTGCTAGTCCCAGAAGATGAATCGTCACCTTCTGTTCCTTGCAATCTTGCCCAGTTGATGAACTGGCTTTGGATGCACTCTGCTGCCTTCCACCAGTTACTCAGAATAAATCATTAATCCTCGACACTTGTATTAGCTTGAAGGAAATATTCTGAGAGAGGTATAAGTCAACATCAGACTTGGATAGATGACTATGCCATTTGAAATGAGTAAGGACAGGTTGACTTCTTCCACATCTTTTGGGAATGACAGTACTTATTTTGGACACCAAGTGCTGTGAGGAATTGCCCTCAGTGTTACTCTGTGCTGGTGCTGGCTGGATTTATCTTTCTTTCTCACTTCATTTGTTCAGAGTTTTGTACACTGGTAAGTGATGTTTCTGCTTCTTCCCCCCATGGGGCTGTACTTTGGTAGGAAGGGATTTGATAACAACAAATACAGCTCAGGGTGGGGCAGGTGACCTGATCCTGCCCTGCACTCCTCTGAGATGGGTCCCACAGGACTGTGCTGCTCTTGTGTCCATCAGCCCTGCTCTCCAGCTTGGGGAGAAAACCAGACCCCTTGGTGCAGCCAGGTCCTTGCTTGGGCAAGAAAATATATCCAGGGGGCAGTGGAGGAGCCTCCAAGTAACTCATTTCCATAAGACCAGTGTTACCAGGAACAGGCTGGGGGCTACAGCAGATTTTTTTTCCATCTCTGGCCATAGGTCCTGCTGGGATCTGAAAGCAGCTTTTGAAAAATGATTTATGATACACTAAACCCGAAAGCACTCATTTACTTTCCTCTCTGGTTCCTCCTTATTACCCAGGGAAAAAAAAAAAAAAAAAAAAAAAAAAGCCTTCATGTGCAAAAAGCATTGACTTAGGAAAGAAAAATAAAATTGCAGAGCTAAAGGAATACATTGTGGAAAGGCCCCCAACGCCACCCCCCCAGGCACCAGGAATCACAACAACCTGCTTCCTGCTCCTGCTTGTGATCAGGCACTCCTGGGTTTTACTCTGCAGGGACACCTAAGCCTGTGGGAGCCTTGGGGGTCACTGGGAACTAAATTTCTAAACTAAATTTCTCCCTGTTGTAAGCAGGTGAAACATCAGCTGATGAGCCAAGAGCTGTTCCTGCTGGCAGGAGGACCCAGACAGATGTTTCCTGGTTCCCCAGGGTCAGCACAGAGCAAGGATCACTCCTCACCTTGCTCTGCTGGTGCCAAGCGAGGGTCCCTGGCTGGCAGGTGCGGGTGTGTGTGCAGAGGGGAGTTGATGGCACAGGCATGGCCAGGACTAGAAAGGGCAGTGGCCAAGTGAGTGTCCCACAGGACAGGCTGTGACAGGGTGACTGTGAAGGGGCCAGAGGATGGGCACCAGCTACTAACATGCTGTGTGTGCTAGAAACCTTGTCCTGGAGAATAAGCTCATGCAAGTGTGCCTTCTACCTTGGTGGCCCCAGAGGACTGGGGTTGGGCATCCCCTTCCCCAGCTCTGGCCAATGCTTTCAAGGGCCTTGGAAGCAGAGGGCAGACAAATAATCTTGCTGCCTTGTTGGTTCTGCCTCTTTTTGGGTTTAACACAGTAAATACACAGCAGTACCTCACTGTCTTGCAGTATTAAATGACTCCTGATCTTTTTTCACTGTTTACTCTTCTACTCCATGGGTCTGATGTGGCCCAAGGCACATCCCTCCATGCTGGAGGTTCTAACGCCTGCAAGGGAGAGTGTGAGAATCTATTTTGCATGAAGGCTAATGTGGTTGGAAAATCCCCGTGAGAGCCCTTGTTTATTACCATGGATATGCAATACCCAGCTGCTTTCCCTCTCATTGCAGTGCAAAGCCAAACAAGGCTGGCTGGCTTCCCTGTATGCTGCCTGAACAGGCTCTGCCACACAACTGTACTACGCAGATGACAGCTGGCACTGGCAGAAATGATGATTCCTCCTCAAAATGGAAACTGGCCTCTCTAGAGGGCTTTCTGTGGCAATTTCCAGTGTCTGTCTTCAAGTTGGTGGTGTTTTTTGGGGAAGTGATGGCTGCAGGTGCCCTTCAGCACATTTCTGCGTGGTAAGCTGCTAATTCCTTTCCCTGAGCTGACTGTCAAAGAAAAGATTTGTCGTAAATCAATGGTAGAAAAGATGCCCGGGGGATTGTACAGTAGTGTGGTGCCCTGATGGGTAAGGGGGTGGCTGTACTTGCAGGGCTGTGCTGCCTGAGCCACCTGTACTGAGCTGGGTGGGAGGTGGCTGGCTCTGATGTTGGTGTATTTGCTGAGATGTGGGGGATGTTTAATGGAGAAATTTGCTTCTCTGGGGTAACTAACAGAGGTGCAGGTGCAGCCCGTCCCTTTGAAGTGTCCGAGGACTGGAACCAGCCTCCAGAAAGGATCTCCCCAGTTCTTCAGGGCTGCTAGGAAGGACACCCATTGTGCTTGCTGCTCCTCGCAGCTCCTTCCCGGAAAAGCCCGGCGAGTCGCTCCAGACCCCAGAGCCACCCTGCCCTGGCTGCGCCCGCGTCCCACCCTCAAATCCCGGCTCTTTCCTCTCCATCTCCATCCCGCCACACCCCCGCGAGTTATCCCGGGCTCGGCCGCCCGCTCCCTGCCCGCCTCCGCCAACCCCGATCGAAGCGTCCCGCGGGAGCCGGAGCAGCGGCACAGCCCGGCCGAGCTCCCGGCTGAGCCGGGCGGGCTCCGCCAGACCCGATCCCCGCCTCGCCCCCTCGGTCCCGGCCGCGATCCCCGGTCCCCGCCGGTGCAGCACCGCGGACAGCTCCAGGGCGCCCGTCGGGGGCGGTGACGGCGGCGGCAGAACCGGGCGGGTCCCGGCGCACGGCGGGTCCCGCACTCACCATGATGGAGAAGACGAGGGCCACGATGTTGATGGGCCAGACGGGGCAGAAGCAGGAGAAGATGGCGAGTACCAGGTAGTCCCGCGGGCGGCCCCCCTGCTCCGGTGCTACCGTGCTGGTGGCCGTGGAGGAGGCTCTGCCCAAGCTGAGCCGGGATGGTGAGAGCGGGGCCACCTCCAGGTGCCCGACAGACACCGACTTGTAGGCGAGCCCGTGCCCGTTGCGCTCCGCCTCGCCCGGCAACGCCGCCGTGAAGGATTTGGAGCCGCGGAGGCCCTTCTCCTCCCGGCCTTCGGTCGCCGCCAGTAGCTTCTCGGTCTCCTGGAAGCGGGTGGGTAACGTCGTGCCCGAGCCCGAGCCCCCGGGCGCGGAGCCGCCGCTCGCCATGGCCCGGCGGAGCGGGCTCCGAGCGCTCCCCGCTGCCGCCGCTCTGCGCTCGGGGCCCGCCGCCCCGCGGGAGGCCGTGCCGGAGGAGGGGCCAGCCCGGTTCAACCCCCGGGGCAGGATTGGGGCTGCAGACCCGCCCCCGGGGTGTCCCCGTTCTCCCCCTCGCCCTCGGGCCGCGCTCAGCCTCCGCCCGACCCGTTGCTCCCCCGGGGATGCTGTCGGGGATGCGAGCGAGGTGGAGCGGTGGGAAAAGCCGGGGTGTCCCCTGTCGCCTCTAGCCCGGCCCAGCCCGATGCTCTGGCACCACCGCCCCCAGCTCCCCCCTCCTCCCTCCAGGGGCTTACATAGGCTCCGCTGCAGCGGTACGTGAGAGCCCAGCCCTGAACGGGCTCAGTTAGTGACAAGAGGGGCCCCGGTGGCCACCTCCAGCCCCAGAGGTTCAGGGGGATGCCGAGGACAGCTCTGTGCTGGGTACCGGTACACACAGCCTTGCTGTCCGTGGGTCCCTCCTGGCTGAAGGCCTTTCACCAGGTAGGCTGGGGACATGTGATGCAGACGAGCCCCACAGACCCCTCATCACTGCAGAAAGGGCTTTGAGCTGCCCGGAGGTGTGATGGTGTCTGGGCAGTGTGTGGGTGCCCAGCAGTACCCCTGGCTCCAGCTGCTCTGGGAAAACATCCTCCCTGGGCACAGGGTGAGAGAAGATGCTGGGCATGCAGTGCTGAGCTGTGTGTGGGTGTCACTGGAGACACAGCAGCTGGGTCACCAGATCGGTGACACATACTGTGTCCCTACACAGGGCCTGCAAAGAGAAAAGGGTGCCGGCTCAGGGGTGGGTTATGTCCTGTAAAGCTAATAACATCATCTTTGGGAGCAGGGAGTGCTGTGAGGAGCAGGAGAAAGGGAAAAAAAAAAACAAACCAACCAAACACAGAACCTGGATGTCTGGCAAAGATGGAGATTTTCCACCCATTCTGTGTTATGCTTCAGATCCAAATTTGTCTGGGATTTCCCTGGCAGTAAATGCCACCTATGGGGCACACCCAGAACCTTCTGCCTCTCTGAGAGGTGCCCAAAAAGCCTGCTGCCAGCTGCATCCCACTGCCCAGCCCTGACCAGAGCTTGCCAGGCTGCTGCCTCCCCCAACCTCCCCCCCGGGACCCAGCTCGTCCTCCAGCCTCCAGTTGAAATTAAGATCTGCATTTTGTAAACGTGAACCTGAGAGCAATGGGATGACCCTGATTTGGGGGGGGGGTCTACTGGTGTTATATCTCCTCCACCTGCTCCTGCTTCTGGCCATCTGCTTCCATCTGTCTCTCTTTGACTGACCACCAAAGCTGGGAGTAAAACCTAGAGATGAGAATTTGGGTGGAGGGAGAAGGTTTGTGGGTTAAGGCTGGGTTTCACTTAGACCTTCTTTGAATGCTTAGTATTGCTGGGCTCTTGCTCCCCGTGTGATGGGTGCTGACAAGGCAGAGCAGAAGTATGTGCTGCTCTGAGGACAGCCAGAGAAGGAAAAGCCACCCAGGACAGGGATATTGCTGGGAGAAGCAGGATTCCTGCAGCGGACATTGCTGGAGGCCTTCTCCTGGCAGGGGGAACATCTGTTGGAGATTAAAGCCAAGATGCCTCACACAGTCAGCACTTTAAAGAGGCTCCTTTGCTGAGCAAAGAGCTCTCTCTCCTGGCTGCCTATAGTTTTCTCTGCTCACTGCCCAGCTCCCTTGACCCTCTCAGGGATTAAGGGAGGAGGGGGAGGAAGAGGAGGAGACCCTGGGGAGGGACTGGCACACCAGAGCGGAGGATTGAGACGGTGGTTTCAGCACGTGCCCCCCGGCAGGGTAAAAGAGCTCAGACTGCCCTTGGTGTGCTGGAAGACAGTGCTGGGGTTTGTCTGGGAGCACTGGGGCAGGAGGGGAAGGGCCAGACGAGCTCTGGGGGAGTTCAGCACTGTGGGAGGTGCAATTTACCCTGTCCAAAAATATCCTGGTTATGGTGAGTGTGGCTGTAAACCCCTAATTCCTGTAGCAATTCCAATTTGCTGAGCCCAGAGAAGGAGGGAGCCCTCCCAGCTGGCCCAAGCACTCTAAGCTGGAGGGAAGGGGGCAAAGGGGCCTTTCTAGTAAAATTCCCCCTTTCCTCCCCTCTGCTGGGACGGTCCGGGAGTGCACTATCGACCGGTCCCACAAGAGCCACTTTGCCGCGATCAAGAGGAAACTGCAAACGGATGGGTGGGTTTTACGAAAGCCGACATCTGTCGGCCCTCCCAGCCTGGCCTCGCCAATCTGCTGGGCACAAACGGCTGCACCAATGAGCTTAGCAGCAAAAGTCCCAGGGCACTAACCTTTCCCTGCTTCTGCTCCCCTCCTTCACCGGCGGCAGCCAGAGTGAGCAGCCAGCCAGGAGCTTTAGCATGATCCCCACAGCCCATCTGTCCACCCCACACATATTAACAGCCAGTGTCCTGGTGTTAGGTTTTTAAGTCATGTTTTCTCACAAAGCAAGCAAGAGAGAATAAATAACAGTGACAATCGGCAACAGTGAGACCTCACAACAGGAAACACAGAGATGGCACTTCCAGAGGACTTTCCACCTTCCTCAGTTTTCCAGCAGAGCAGAGATCCGCAGCGGGGCAGCATTGGGGCTCCATATGGCATGCTGGGGGCTCACGGCTCTCGCCAGCATCACAGCTGAGCTCTGCATCCCACGGTGCTTCTCTCTCGTGCAAAGATCCCTTCCCACTCCCCCCCGTTTGTCCCGCGGGTGTGTTACCTTCCTGGCACCGTCTCACCACCCCAGCCCTGCCAGTCAGTGGATGGGGAGGCACTGCTGATGTCCCCAGCTCTGGAAATAGCCCAGCTGCCAGGCGACCGTCCCGGCCAAAGGGTCTTGCAGGCTGCCTGTAAATCTCTGCTGGCAGGCACCTCGGAGCCCAGGGTGGTGGGTCCCACTGGGGCAATAGGCAGGGCTGGGAATGGAGCAATCCTCCTTCAGGCTCTCGTGGTGATGGAGCTGCCTCTCAGGGGAAAACCCAGCGTAGAAAGGGGATGGAGAGCGCTGCAAGCCAGCAGTGCCTGTGGAACTGGGCTCCCAGGGGAGCTGGGGGCAGCTGGTCTTCACCCCCAGCTCCTGCACAGGGACCCTGGCCCAGCTGCGGCACTCGGAGTGGGTGCAGGGCCAGCAGCGCCCGGCGCTGTGCAGGGACAGGGACAGAGCCGTGATCCTGTTGATGGCTCGCCGGAGGGTAGCGATTTTAGAAAGCCTTTTGCCCCCGAGGTCATGTTTGAGGGCCAGCCGCAGGGCGTTGAAGGCTTGGTTGTAATCCAGGATCCTCTTGCGCTCTCTGACGTTGGCAGCCATCCTCCTGGCCTTAGAGCGCACTGGCCTGCTCCTCTTCCTCACTTTCATCCCTTTGGCATCCCCCAGGCAGGCGGCTGCTTCCCTGCCCTGGGGCACCCACAGACCCTGCCTGTAGCACACTTGGGGTGCACCCCCCATTTCCATCTCCTCTTCTGAGCTGTCGGGCTCTGGCATTGTGCCTTTCCCCAGGGCTGCCGGTGACGGGGAGTGGGAGAGACGCTGCTATGGTCCTGCCTCCTGCAAGGTGTGGGAGACACTCCTGCAGGAACATGCAGCCGCCTCTAAAAACCCCACCGCGGGGCTCATCACGTGGCTCCCTCGCGACCCTCCTCACCTGCCCGCAGGTGTGTTGCCTTGTGGAGAGGCACAAGGCGAGTCCTGCCTGGCCTCTGCCCACACGGATACTTGTGAGCACAGTGCTGGGCTGGAGCATTGGGCACTGGTGCTGGGGTGCCCAGAGCTTGCGGTGGGATGCTCATAGGCCCCGGGGTGGAAGCATCTCTACCAAGCCCACATTGCAGTGGTTGCTTTAGTCTCTGCTAAGAATTTGGTCACTGCAGGAGCTCTCCGTGATGCTCTGTGTCTCCTTCACTGGGTGGGCTGGCAGCTCAGCCTGGGCCAGGTCATTCCTGAGTTTTATATGGTGCCATGGGGCAAAGGCCCTTGGAGCATCACCACCCTGGCATGGGGCTTGAGCTCTGCCCCAGGGAGAAACTGAGGAACAGAGTGATGAGCTTGAGATTGGGAAACTGAGGCACAGAGGCATAAGATTGCTGAAGAGAGCAGTGAGTCTTGTGCCTGGGTTCAGAAGACAAAATGATTCCTGCTCCAGGAACGGGGCTGTTCCACACAGCTGCACCCCAGTGAGCAGGGAGCGTCTGTGGGCACAGCGGTAGGTGGGTGCCTGGGCAGGAGCAGCCCCCAGGAGCCAGAGGAGGAATGTGTGGGGCTTGGCACGCCTCTGCCCTGCGGAGCAGGAAGCAGGAATGTGGCAGGGGGAATTGGGGCAGGTGATAAAAGAGCTAAAGTGCTACCTGCCTCCAGAGCCTTCCTGTCCCTTCCCAGCAGAGGGAAGCCTGCGGGCAGAGCTGTCTGGGCTGCCCGGCACTTCAGGGAAGATGATGCTGAAAGCAGCTCCTTGTTCCCTCCATCCCCAAGCCGGTAGGACAGAGGGACTTGCCAGGTGTGGTGGGTCCAGAGGCCATAGGGAGGACCAAGTCCCCATCTTCCAAGCAGCACAGGACTGACACGTGGGGTAACCCATCATTTCATTAGTGAGTAGTTGATAAATTCCTTCCTGTGTGAGGGGTAATGTTTTGAAAAATAGCCCAGCACTGGGTCTGACAAATTGTTGGGGTGACTGGTGCAGAAGCAGAGCCCTGGGAGAATGTGTCCCCCCCTGGATCCATCTATTCCTATATGATTGTCCCAGCTCACTTTTGATCAATAGCCACAATTAGCGGGAAGCTATTTGTCTATTGCCCTTCTCCTCTCTTGGCTCTTTGAAGTCAGAGCTAATTTAGGTGCCTCTGCTCCAGGAACCCAATAAATCAGGAGCTGGGGCCTCAGGGAAAGGGGAGGACCAGGCAGCAGGACTTCAAAGGGAGATGAAGCTTGCAAATATTTTTTGAGCACTCACCTGTGCTCACTATGGCCCTCTTGTTCTCCCCAGCAGTCTTTTGGCTGCCCAGTCTTGCTCTGCCCAGGATCAGATGCTCCCCCAGACACTGATTTACACAGTGAGCTCAGCTTGGGAGAGAGGGCCTCTTCAGGATGCTTGAATGCCAGCAGGAAGGGCAGGCTGAGCCCACTTAGACGTGCCTGTTCAAAACCCAGCTAAGCAGGGTGGATCAGTGCTGCAGGGATGTTTTTGCTGGTGTGGGAGGTCAGGAGGTGCAGTACAGAGCAGACACAGAGGCGGTTGAGCTGGACACAAAGCCAGTTGCAGCTGGGGCGATGCTTTGGCAGAGGCAGGGGCAGAGGGCAGGCAGCAGCCCTGAGGCTGTCCCCATTTTGCCCGCAGCCCCCTGGGATGCTGGCTGGGGACCACTGCCCAGAGTTCCCAGCGTCTTGGCTCTGCGCAGCTCTGGCCCTGCAGGGATGCGGCCCCAGCTCTCCGATGGGGCAAGGCTAGACCATAAATCACGGGTCATCGGATGCCACCTGCCGCCTGTAATTAGTGCATCCCGCTGGGCCATCCCCACCTCGTCCTGGACGCTTCCTACCTAGGTGCCCATTACAGGGTGTGAGGCCAGCAGGAACGCCCACCCAGGCCCTGCTCCCTCAGCCCCCGCTGATTTACCGCTGTGCACTGGAGAGATTTATGGGCTGAGATGGGAAGCCAGACAAGTGTTGTAAGGCTCTGCCAGTCCCGTCTGCCTGACAGATGATGAAAGAGCTGTAATTATCCATCGCCATGCATAAATCAGGCCACTCACAGCACACCCAACCTCCTCCCCCACCTCCTCTCAACTCCTCCCTAGCTTCCATGAAGGGGCTCAACCCCTGGGGATACTCCATCTCTCCAGGATTTGTCACACCAGACAGGGGCACTGTTGATCACTGGGCAGCTGCCCATCCTGGGCAGTAGCATCATTACTCTTGTGGGTTCCACAGCCTAAAGTTATTTTTGTGTGTCTTCACCCCTAACACTGTTGCTGAGTGGAGGTTACAGCTCCTGCAAAGAGCCCCGGACTGTCTGTCCCTCACCAACATCCAACCAGCACCCCCAGACTGCTGCCACTTCCAGGTGAGAGTCACTGAGACCATCTGGGAGCACAACCCTCACCAAAGATGCAACCCTGATGGGGTGGTGAGGGGACAGTCGACACAGGCTGGGGGTGCTGTCTGGCTCCTGGCAGTGTCCCAGCACCATCCATCCTCCCCAGGGAGTCTGGACTGGGAGGCACAGCTGTGCTGGGGGGTGAACCATGGAGAGGGAGCCCTCAATGACAAGGTGTGAGATACAGGGACTGGCATGCCAGAGATGTGCCCATCCCTGAGCAGCCCTCTGCTCTCAGGTGGTGGTGGAGGGAAAGGAGGAAGCAGGTTTTGAGATAATGTCTGAGCCACGTGGGTAAATAAATAGGGTGCTTTGTTCCTGTTGGGGCATGGCCAGGTGGCACAAGGGACACACACTTGTAAGTCATCCAGAGCCAGCCATCATATAGGTAGGGGACAGCAGGAAAGCAAGGCTCTGCAGCTGTGCTGACTGGAGGCTCCTGCTTCCTGCACGAGTGGTGTGTGTGTCCCTGGTGTTCTAGTGCACTGGCTCTGTGTCCCCTCTGGTGTCCACCTATGTCCCAGAGGCATGGGTGGCCCATGGGTGACCACGTCCAAGTGCACCAGCTGTAGGTTTCCAGCAGTGGGGGGAATTTGGGGACACCATGTGTGTTCCCATTCAACAGCCGTGCATATCCAGGACTGGGTGTGCAGATCCCTGTCCAGCCAGTGTGCACATCCAGTGCCTTTGGGGATGGGTATGTGCAGGGACAGGCATGTCCAGGGATGGATGTGTGTAGGGCTGCATGTGTTCAGGACAGGGTGTGCATGTGTTTGTGTCCTGTGGCTGTGCACGCCCAGGGGTACATACGAAGGTTCCTGGTGACTCTGCCATGCCACCCCTGTGTCTCCCTCCCAGATGGCCCCCCACCCATCACTGGGATGTCCCCATGGCCCAGCCTGGACAGCCCTGCAAGTCCCCTATGGTTCTCCATAGTGCTGAGCTTGCCCCTCTCCTGCAGCTCCAGGGCTGGACCACAGTGAAGCCGTGTTGTGGTGTAACCCCAGCCACCAAGGGAGCCCCACACAGCCATTCGCCTGCTCCCAGCAGACTGGGGAGAGAATCGGAAGGGTAAAAATGAGAAAACTCTTGGGTTGACCTAAAGACAGTTTAATGGGTGAAACAAAAGCTGCACACACAAGCAAAGCCAGCACAGCAACCGCCACCTCTGCCCTGTGCTGCCGGCCCGGGGGCTCCTCTTGCGTGTCCTGCACCGGGACAGTGACCAGCGGACCCACGGCACATGGTGGTGGTGATGCGGGGCCGGTGCTGCCGTGGGACAGCCGCTCTCCTTCTGAGGGTTGGGGCCGGCCGGTAACCATGGAGCCCGGGCACGGCCGGGTGGCACCGTGGGGACATTGTGACGCCAGG
>JANIJG010000541.1:40533-62395 GCA_024611175.1 Megaceryle torquata | reverse complement strand
AAATATTATATTTAAATTAATATAAAAATATTTAAAAAGTCCAAAAAATCTCATTCATTTTTCATGGTGTAAATGGAAGGAAGGCTTTGCAAAGAAGACGGGACAGAAACTCACTTTCTCAGGTGAATCTGTAGGCTACAACATTCCTTTTTTCAGGTGTCACATGAGAAATTTGAGTCACATTAAATTTCTTTGAGCAGTAATATGGTTGTCCTCAGTAAGACCATTCTCCAAACTGAGGCACTATTGCCACCTGGAAGTCAGTGAAGTGAATCAAGATGTTTACATCTTATGCAAAGACTGAAAAAAAGCATGGCAGAAGTGGTAAAGTAACCTGAGGTGAGTGGATGTGAGAAGATGGACACCAGCCATGTGAAAACAGTGGATTCCAGCATTCAGAATTTACTAAACTGTTGGATACAAAACATCATTTGGTCTAATCAGGATTTGTCTTTGTTTTAGAAGTTTGGTTGTTTATTCTCTTTGTATTTTGCCAGAATGGTTTATCTATATCCTGACCTAAACTCCTGAAATCTCACCATTAATGTTAATAAGCTTTCAGTCTGTCCAGTGGAGACTTCACTATGTAAAGATTTCTTTACGGTGAAATCATTCTTTCCAACACTTCCATTTTCTGAGGACAGGGAAAAAGGAAAATCTCATCTATGTACACGCAGATAACAGAAAAATAGTTGCATGGAGTCTACTGGCATTTTTCAAACAAGGAGAAATGCTTTCTCCAGCCTATAGCACTGAAATTTCCTTGATTAAAACACTGGCACAGTGTCTTAGGCAACGGACTCAGAAGAAAATACATTAGCACATAGTTAGTATTACACTCACACAGCCAGCTGCCTAATCCAATTACTCTAATTTAAAAGAAGAATAATTTATGTTTTCTAGGGAATACCATGTAGAAATTGTGCCTACATTGTGTCTTCTAATAATTTACACAAAAGGTTTGGACAATCTAGTGGAATAAATCCTATGGGACTATAAACGAGGTTTTATATTCTCACAGATCTTTAAAAGCCAAACATTTTCTTAAGAAACTGTGTGGTTTTATAAATGGTTGATCTTGAGGTCAACCTTTGAGACTTCTTCCTTTAAAGACAAATCTAGCAACAGTGTCTGAGCCTCTAGTTTGATAAACTTTTAAAGCCCTTCCACGATGTGGAGTGAGCATAAAGTCCCTGAAGCTCTCCAGGACCCTTCTTGTTGCAGAGACCCTGAGAGCCATAGTGTGTCTCAGGTTCTGGACTCTGGATCATCTTGGCTGCCAGGGGGCTCCAGCACTGAACCCCCTCACTCTTGAGTGTCTGCAACCTCCCTTGTGCGGGTGGCTTCTGGCCCTTTGTGACACAGAGCTGCAAAGCAACAGTATTCCAGACAGATTTCATTTTTCCTTTTTTTACATTAACATTTTTGCATGGCTAATTAAATTTCTTAATTCAGCTATTTCATTGTTCAGTAAATAGGAGTTCATTAAAAACACATTATTGGATGTTTAACAACAACATAATAAAAAGTATTACAATGTTAATTTAATAATCATATTTGTACTGATATGATGGTATGAGAATGCTAATTAATATTATTTAGATTGTATCAGTAAACATTATTATTATTCATTGAACATTACTAACATGTTTTAATGATCTCATCTTTTATTTATTCAGTGAACAATGAAAACTGATGATGTGCCAAGCACTTGTTCAACGTTTTGCTGCTTTCTATAGATGATATTTGTACACAAGAGCAATTAACACATCAGCACACAAGAGATTTTACTGATAGCACAAAGACTATCTTAGGAAATTAACCTTGACCAGTTCAAAACTTTGGAGCTGATAAAGACATCATCTGAACTCTACTGAAATAGGTCCAAGAGGCCTTGTTGATGCAGCGGTTTGGGACTGAGCACTCACGTTAAGGGTTGTCACAAAAAAAAGTGGAGACCAAATCCTGCCGTGAGGAGATACACTGCACGGTTTCTCCAAGCAGAAGCAGTGCCATGAGTTGACAACGTGCTTACATGAGCTACTTTCAACTAATTTAAACATCTGATTTTGGATGTGAATCGGTTTCCTATGAAATCATTGGAATTTATTTTATTTTTTTCTATTTTAGGAGAAATTTTCCCACCCATAACATCCAGGCACTTCCAACTTAGTTGTCCAGCTTCTTTGTACCACTACTTGAACTAACTTCATCAGTGTTATTTATTCATTATGGGTTATATGGAGACAAAAGCCTGCTGATTCATTAGTCTCAGAAGACGACATAAGTAAGTGGGTTAGTCATGCAAAGTCCATGTGCTGTCTTGCATAATTCAGTCTCTCATGATTAGTGAAATATTAGAAAACTCTGAGCATTCTGCATGTTAGTGATTGTTTCTTACAAAGCTATTTGTATGTCTGCTAAAGGGGGAGATGGAAACAAGTATACTGGTGAATGTGGATTATGCTTACCGGAGAGACCACTCCATCTTCTGATTTACTATCAAAGTAACTACAAACTCCATGACTGCACATGGAGAGGTGACAGAGTACAGTGTATTTCCTAAGTCACTTCTCATTTCCATCACCTACAGAACTGCTTCACGAGTTGCTGAGGTGAGTCAAGTTTCCAGTTATCAGAGTTACCTAACTGCCTATGAAACACATGCAGATTTGCTCATGAGGAGTCTGTTCTAACAAGCAATAACACGAGTGAAAAAAACAGTATTGGAAAGATACAATAGGTCAAAATGTAATGCAATTAAATGCAGTAAGGGTAAGTGTCTCGATGAGAGGAGTAGAATGAGGAAGATTTGGTACAACTGAGCTCCGAAAGCTGCTACCCGAACAAAAGTTTGGAATTTAAGACAAGAGCACAGTTCAGAAATTTGATTTCCAACTCTAACAGGCTTTATTGTCATACATGAAGGAGAAGTTTGCTGGTTTTAGAATGAAATATGACTTCTTTTTTGTCCATAAATACCTGTATTGTTACACCTCTCTGCTTCATTGCCTAGCAGAACACTTCTGGAAGTAGCACAGAGAGTTCTGCCTCTCAGGGCTTGCTCTACATGTACTAGTTTATTCATCATCAGTGCGTAAAGTGTTTGACGTCTGCATTGACAGTACACTTAAGGGTTTTGTTTTGTTTTTAAACAACCTTTATATGGTTTCAAAATTAATGTGAACTTGATACTTGTGTTTGTCAAACATGCGGGAACAAGCTGTGTCAACAACACTGAGAAGCCTGAAATAGCAGACATGAGAATAGAGTAGTGCTGTATCGTTTTCAAGAAGCAGTCATTTGCATAAGAAAGCACATATTTGACAATACCTGAGATGTGGTAACGTTACGAACATCAATTATTTCCCTTCCCATGCCAATGCAAGCCATTGCACTCCCCCTGCACGAGAGATCTGTGGGCACGCACTTCAGCCTGCCTCTGCTGTAGGTGCCTATCTGCCTCCCCCTCGTGACATGGTGTGACCACTGGCAAAATGTTTCTCCCGATACCTCAAATTCTTTCTCTTCTTATCCACACCTTTTCTCCAGGGAAAAAATACCGATGACACCACTGCTTTTGCAGAGCAATGGTCCTTTGGAGACTCACAGAAATAACACCGTGGAAAAGCAGACGTGATCAGGAGGGACGATGTTATTCAGAGTGAAACTCAAGAGGGGAGTTTCAGGAGCCCATTTACCCACCCAAGTTCAGAGCGACTTGAGGAAAAACCTACACTGCTGAGAGGCGTGACTGAGTAAGGAATTCTTAATGGAGAAAACAGCCACATCAAAAAGTTGGAAACAAACCCTAGATTAAACAAATTCTCATACAATTTTCATTTAAAATTACAATAAAGAACAATTTCACTGAAATGAAAGTACTCGCTGACTACCTGACTACAGCAAGCAAGCTTACTGGTATTGACAGTTATTCATGGTAAAGGACTGACTTAGCTCCTAAAAGAAAGCCTTGCATTCCCTAAAGTTCTTGAAGTTCAATATCTCTTCCTGAGATAACTATTATGAAACCAGACCCTGTGTCAGGCATTAGGGAAATGGTAATTTGATAGAAAGTACTGTGCTGTGCTGAATTTTGGCTATTGGGTTGTATCTGTAATACACCAGGAGAACGGGCTTCCTGAAGAAAGACATAAAAATAAGTTTGGGGATGACAGAGGCAAGGCTGCCTCCTTACTATTGTCCCATAAGGCAGAGACAATGGACTGTAATATAAATATTTTGTAAGAGAGCACACTGCATTTACCAGCACAACCTCCAGAGAAACTAGTACTGCATTTGTCCAAATCCATAAGGACTAATGCCACTTCAAAGTGTAATGAAATTCAATTATCCTTTTAAAACATTACAGAAAAGTGGTGGCCAGCAAGAAGAAATTAGAATATTTCACTATATCCTCTTGGAATGTGGATTTATAAATGGGGATTGTGGAAGAGTCAGACATGTGAATTTCCAGAGTCTAAAATTGTAGGAAGGGGCAGAGAAATGAAGGGTTTGTGCTGTGTTTCTTGCTAATAAGTAAGCAGACTGAGTGGTAAATCCTCTTTAAAAGAAACTGTCTCCAGTACAAAAAAAAAAAAATAAATGGTGGCATCATCCTTGCCCTGAAGTTTCTGAGACCTCTAATTTTTTTTTATTCCCAGGGCATTCTAGAGGGGTGGGAAGTTTAGGTAGCTGCAGGAATTTACAGCAGTCTAGCCCTATCCCTTGGCAGCACCAGGACCCTTGTATTGAACTACCGCCCGCAGAAAAGCACTTTTAGCACGTTCATCCCCTTCATTTTCTGAACTCATTTCCCTCATTTTCTGAACCCAGCAACTGCTTCCAGAGGATATGTTTCTATTATCTGGTGATGCTACAGTAAGACGAAGTCCTTGACAGCTTTTCCTTTATTAGTCTTGCACACCTGCATAAAGACAGGTTGTTTGTTTCTCCCATTGAAACTGGCAGATCTTGTTTCTCTAAAGCAACAGGACTAACCTGGGTCAACTCAATTCATTCGCTATCTAAAAGAGTTGGAGAGACCACTGTAGGGTCAGCATCTCTTTCTTTACAAAGATTGCTTATGATACACTCCAAATTGTCTTTACATTTATACCTCACAATCTTCTATTTGGAAAAGAACTTAATTCAGATTCCCACATTATTGTTAATTAGCAGTAATTACAGTGTTTCAATTACCACTTAGGTATATAGTTAAAGTTAAGCTGTATGTATATAAATTTTGAACTTGCCCACCGTGGTTATTTTGTGCCAGACAGACCATATAAGCTATATGAAAACATAACTATTCAATGAATGAACATAATTTGAGAGATTCAAATAAAACCATTATTTTTAAATATACCATTAAGCCGATTTCACCAGCGTTGTGTTATGCAGATTAACTTTGTTGGTGTCTCTGTTTAGGACACTCCCACCAGCTAAAAAGCATGCTTTTGCTTTCCTTTCTCCCTCTCCTCTTATGGTACTTTCAGCATAGGCAGAGGAGAAGGGTCATTAAGCAGGTGCTAATGAATTTCTCCTTTAAAATATTTTCAAACCAGGAGCTGCATTCCCAGGCCATTCTTGCAGTAATTCTGTTTACTCATTTACTTACTCAGCACTACCTAAGGTACTTACTCAAACTGCTTCAATACACAGCAGAATGTAGTAGTTGAGCAGCAGCAAAGATGACAATTTTCTAACTACACCCAAAGTATTGAAAAGGAACAACTGGTTTCTTCCATGTATTTTAACTTCTAGACACTCAGTTCCTCTGCCCTCAGCAGTGAGCATTCTCAACCTGGCTCTGTGCTCTTTCCTTGCTGCCCATCCAAGAGTGACAATATCCAGGTATCCACACAGCTCCGTGACTACCTCCATCTTCTACTATCATTCTTTAGGTTAGACATTAACCAAAAGGAAAAGACTGCAGAATAAATCAAGTTTCTGGAGGTATTTTAAGACTTAAGAAAAAAGCAAAATAGAACTGTCTGTAATCTTTTTTATTGTGTATGTTTTAGAGAATTATTGCTGATAGCTTAATGAGCATCAGCAATGTTCTCTATAAAATTGGCCCTGACAGTAAGTGTAAAATTGCACAACTGAGTGCTAAATGGATGTTGCTTTATGTGTGTGCCCGGAGTCATTTGTGCAGAACATACAATACCTGTTGGGGGGGGATTTTAATGCTGCATTAGTACTGAGATCTGTGAGTTAGGTAAGCCACAGTCTGAATAAAAAAAAAAAAAAATAGCACTAGTCCTACAAGTCCTTTCCTAAAAATAAATAGTAAAATTCATGTTGATGACACTCAAATGGGAAAGGATTACTTAAGGCTCAATTTTCACAACATTATATTCTGAAGAATGCTGTTTTCAAATGCAGGTTTCTTCAGCATCCAAAAGCACACTGTAATTCAAGTTCTACATGTCCTTAAAATTAGTAGAGTATACACAAGGTATTTTTTGCAGTAAAGAGCATTTTGAAAGCTATTCAGTATAAAGTTCTTGTAAAAACAGACAAAATACAGCCAACTGTGTGGTTAACTGCTCCTCTGGATCAGTTCTGGGTTGACAGTTTTGTCAGTAATCTCATCTTCAAATCTACTACTACAATTCACTAGGTAAAATTTCTTAGAAAGGCCAGCAATTTCCAGAAAAGAAAATTTAACAAAGGCCATGACCTAATTTAGGGAGGGCCTTTAATACCCACGTAGAGCAACAATATCTTTGAAAAGCTGCCCTGTTTTTCCAATGATTGTTTTCTATTTATAGCACGTGTAGATGATGAAGACATGTATTATTGATGAAGAGTAGGCAAATGTTTTCTACTTAATTCCAAACTCGGTATTTCATCTGCCTTTGAATTCTTCCAGCCTCCCCATGAGTGCTGGCATGGAATCCACTGTGAGGATGATGAAGACTTGAACAATATCTCAAAAACACCTACGTGCTTGAGGGTGCTCCATGTGCTGCATGTTGTTGGAAAATATTAAATAGAGTTGCTTTTGACCTACGTGTTACTATGGAGGATCACATCTTCTGCAAGCAGATTGACAAGAATGCAAAATGTACGTTCCTCGCGCTAACCTTTTATGGAGCCTTTCTAAAAATATAATTAGCTAAAAGGACAAGTTAGAAATCATGTTAATATTAATTATAGCAGATGGAGCTTTGAGGGGAAGCAGAAAGGCTAATTTCAATTTCTTTTAATAAGTCTATTTAAAAATAGAGCTCTACCAGCTGCAAGCCAGCTTGTATTCACTGAAATCCAAAAAATACTGTCAAGCTCATGGGTAGCCAATGAGTCCCTTGCAAATCTAGAAGCAACAGTACAGGCCTTCTGAACTTGCAACACACTGCGTGCAAACCCTTCTCTTAGAACACGATGGCTGTGTTAAACTGTGTCAAATCTTAACAAGATTTATTCTGAGGATAAGAATTTATAGCGCTTTCCACCCTAGGTGATATTGCCAAAGCTGCACAGAATAGCAGCAATTTGCCTCTTCTGTAGTCATATCTGTGTGCAGAAAATGTGCTTGCTGCCCAATACAGGTCTAGCTGTTATAAATAATTCTAGCTGTTATAAATAAAGTGCTGATTTACTTTAAAAACCTGGAGCCCGATCTGGCAAGGTACTGAATGTTTCAAATTCTTCAGACTTGGGGAGGATTTGAAGGTGCTTGTTGGCTCACCAGCTATCTGCTTTTACTACATTAATTGATGTATTACCATTCTGGGGGGAAATCCTCTCTTGCTTTCTACATATCCAAATATATACATATCAGAGGTAGCTCCCTCGGAGACAAGACTTTCCTGCTAACGCATTTATACCGTGCCAATTCTTGGAGTGATTCACATTCATTCAGACTCAGTCTCCTTCTTCTGAAGTTTATCTAACTAAGCTATTCAGGAGTTAGCTTTGACATTTCTCCCACTAAATTATAGACTGCCTCACCTCGTTGGAGATACAAATGCTATTTTAGCAGATCGGGTACCACCTCCAGTAGCTGACTAGCCCACTAACTTGACTCCATGTAGTTAAACTTCCCCCACATGGTGATTCAGTTGGTGCATTTCAGCGTGAAGCAACCTCTAGTCACTAGAGCCTTGTATTTTACATCTGCTTGTGAACTGATTAAAAAAAGCTTCAAAAGGACTCTTTCAATGGATTAATGCATGGAGGTTATTACTGGCTGTTAAGTGAGATCCGAAATGATGGAAATGAATCGCCTTGGGATTGGTTATATTAGTTTGTGCTAAAGGATCTTCATGGCTTTTGAAGGAGAACGCAACTTCACCACCATATCCTCATCTCCAAAGTCTGCGTTGAACTTCGTTACGCATTTTAGAAGACCTTGTAGCCAAAATAACATTTCTAGTCTAAGTCTAACTGCATAAACCCTAATATTTGGCATTTCCAGAGATTGTTCCTTATTGCTGTATCAGTTTCAGGCTTTAACCGTAGGTAAACCACATTCAGTGTTGTCTGCTGCAAAGAGACAAGTCCTTTTTTTCCAGAAGATGAGAGGTTAACGTCATTTTGTGTGTAAAACAAACCGTAAGTTTTCCATTTCATCTGGTTATATATATATGATTCAACTGAGTAGGGAGTCTTTAGAGCAATCCCAGCAATTTCATTATTATAAGAGCTCTAATCTGAGTATTGCTGACAGTATTCCAAAGGTCAGGCATTGTTTTCTGCAGACATCATAGAATTGCTTCCTATCTCATAGCGCTGCCTTGAAACCGAACCGCGTGCTATTATCAACTATTTAATATTTCTTATCTGTGGTTATTTAAAGCATGTTTTCTAAACAGAGAGATAATTAAAGAGGTGGGAAGATGAAGGCAGTTATAATAGTACTATACACTTGTGTCTCAGCCTCAGTTGATATAACGTGTACAAGTTTTATATAATAGTGCTTTTTATCATTACTTGCAGCTAAATATTGATTGAAATGGAGTTAGCCTATTCTATGAGTATCTGATTCTGTACACAATAACTGAGGGGGACAACACCACGCAGGGGAGAAAAAGAATATAGATATCATGTTCACATATTTAAATACTCTTTGCTGTATTTTCCCTTTATATGTTTACATTTATTATATTTTAAATTCCTTAGTAATTCAAGATGAGATCAGAGTAACTTAGGACTTCTTAAATTTTGAAGCAAACCAAAATCCCTATCCAATTAAATATTTCTGACTTGAAAATGGCACGTGGCAAATTCCAGCTGACACTAATCGCTCTGGACAGGCAACATTCCTTTAACTACAATCATATCTGTGCTACAATGTCAGAAGATGAGCTAAGAAAGCAGACATTTCTTTCTGCAAAAGCGAGAACATGATAACTGTTCTGATAATAAGGCTCTTTCATAACACAGAAAATATAAACGCAGTCCTTGCTTAATCCCTGACAAAGAAAAAACAATGGCAAGTAGACCTCACTTAATATTTACATAAATTCATTAAAATGGCAGCTATTTTTTCAACAATCCCCTTTAGCTAACGCTCACTTGGAGATGAAATACATTAAGCATTTGTAGAAAAGGGTCTAGACACATCTAGGACCACATGCTATGGGTGTTCAGCAGGCTATATGTGGGTCCTGAGTCATTAAATGACTGTAAGGAATATAATATTGTAACTGATAAGAACAAGAATTACTGATTTCTTTTCTTTTTATAGAAAATATGTATTTCTCATGTCTAAAAAATAAATATTCATGCCTTTTCCTATCAGATGGGAAAAAAAACCAAACCCTGTATTCAACAATCTGGATTTACTATTTTCAGCTTCTTTTCAGACAGCAACAATCTAATTGTTCTGAGTCTAGGGAAACAAATAGCTTCACTGACTGCACTCTGTAAGGCTATAAGCAAAGGAGTCATAGAAGTGCAGGAGAGAGAATGAATTGAAGACAAAAAAGAGTTCTCCTTATGTTTTCTTGGCTATCTCCTTGCTCAATAGCATTATCACTTTACAGTCTGCTAGGTTTTCCTTTTAATGCTGCACAGTACAGGAATTCTTGCAGTAATAATGTGTTCTATGATACATAACCTTTCATTAGCTTTACTTAGAGATTTTTGTCCTTATTACCCTTAAAGAACAGCCCTTCAAATGGCCAGAATGTATTAGTTAGTTGGAATTTATTATCATAACTACTTTATGTTAATGTAGCCTGGATAATTTTTCTTTCTACTTTTTCTTCTTGCAATGCCTACTCTGCTGCAAATGGGGGAAATTTAGCTGACTGTGGGTGTCTTCTGGGCCATAAACTAATTTCTCACAAGACAAACAACATTTCACAACAGAGTGAATTTAAAATTTCAGTAGAACATTTGTTCATTTTACTTGTTAGAAAAGTCTTTTTGCAAGGTTAGTAAAAAAGAGAAACATGGGTGCACATTCACATCCATAACAAAATGTGTGACTTAAGACTGGGGTTCATCTCTCCTCTGCCTTCTAAAATGTAGGCATCTGGCAAAACAAATCAATGCTTTTTTATTCTGTAGAATGAAAATAAGTACTTCCAGGGTGTGACTGCTCCCGGATTATGGAATATGTTTAAAGTAGTGGGATTAATAGTCCACAAAGAGCACCATCTCCCTCCACTGTCTAGAAAGAGTTCCTATTAGTAGACTAGACACTGTACTTCTACATCATTAAGTAGAAATGATTCTCATGTTCTTTGTCAATATGAATAAATTAAAGCCACAGCATAACCTTACAAATAATGAAAGCTTTATGTATGCCAATAGTGTACATGAACAATTAGACAATTAAAGGATTCAGAAATCAACTTCTAATCCATGTGAAGTTTGGTTATGGGAAAGGCACACTATAATTTCTGTTGCCTAATTTGGTAAATAGTTGAACATTGTCAGTCCTGTCTCTGTGAAAACTTTACAAAGCATTCTGAAATTTCACATCTGATCTAGCTTTTAGAAAAAGAAAAAAAAAAAAAGTAAGAAAATCAATCTTCCACAGAATCCTGCAACTGCTGTGATGGATCTTTCTCTCATCCCTTTGCCCTAAACTTCAGTCCACAATGAACTGAACAACATCATTTAAATCGTAGCTTTTGGCAAACTCATGAAGAGACTAAATAATAAATAAAAACAAAGCAGCAGCTGGTATGCACCTCATTAGCAATTGCTCATGGAAAGCCTTCGTTCCATTAAAAAAAACCCAAAACCAAACAAAATCAGAATGTCATATAGAACATTGCTCCAAAAAAATCTGAGTTACAGAGACTGATCATCAAACTGCCTATTTAAAAAACCAAACCAAAACAACACAACAAGCTGTACTGCCGCTTTATGACAACATTAAAAAAACCATGAATATAACCTCATAAAGAAATTTATGGCACAACTTCAGAGTTGAGAAATACAGGAATTCTCATATTGCATCCTGGCTAGCAGTCTGTGCAGCCCATTACACTTTCTCCAACAGAAGAGTCACTACATGCTTCAGAAAATTCTTTAGGGTATCAGAGTAATTTCTGGGCCAGACATCATCACTTATTTATTTGAATCATGACTTTCATCTCTCTATCATAAGCTTTCTTCTCTTTCTTTTAACTACTGGTTTTCTTCTCTGTATACACATTGACTCCTCTCTTGAAATCATCTAAATCTTGTGCTTGGTATTTTGTATCACAAAGAATGCTCTCTGTTAAAGAAAACTCACCATGTTGGTTTAAAGTTGGTTTCTTTCCATTTTCAATATTTCTTTTTTGAGGCACTATATGGAAGAGTGAATATACAGTTCCTAGACTAGCTTACTTGTCCAGGTAAATATCTTGCATATATTCAGAGCAGGCCTTTTTATACATCTCTAATCCATACAGTCTGAGGTTTTTTCAATTGAATTTATTTTTTTCTGTCTTCCTTTGCTTCTATTAGATTTTTAATCTTTCAACTTGCACATTTTATTTGGATTGTATCACAGATTCATGACCTAACACACAAAAGCAAAAGGTATAGGGTGGGACTAAAGGATTATTAATACTCCATGTTAATAATAATTCTGTATTCTTTTAAATGTTGTTACTTTTTCTTTTTTTCCTGTTTCTAAAATGTTGTCTTTTTTCCCATTAAAAATGTATCACAAAAAGAGAATATTAATGGTGACTACACTGACCAGGATTCCCTAATTTAAAGAGAAGGTGTGCAAGGAAAAATATGATAATATGATAAATATAACTTAAAAAAAAAAAAATCAATCTCCAATCGAGTGTGATACACTGTAGCCATATCAGAAAACAAACTTAAGGCATGCAGAACAGAACAGTGATATGTAACTCCGTGTGAAACTTGCTATCACAATATATCACTGAGACCAGGGGGTTAATACAGGTCAAAGAAAAGATAAGACACTTTGCAGTGAGCATTTCCTAGTAGGATACAGAAATATTAAACGCTTTGCTTTTGGGTTAGATCATAATGTGAATTTTGCCTCAGGTCAAGAGGTGTTATTTGTTTCAAATAACAACCCTGTACAGTTCAAGACTCTATAAATGCTTGGTAGTTTTCTCCGAGGCACGCATTTACCACTGCTGGACATAAGGATGCTCGACTACATTAACAATTGTTCTAATCAAATACATTTGTGCCTATAGCATGATTTGCATGTAAGATCTGCTATTATGTAATTTTCTCAGTCATAGGGTGATAATCCATTACAACCATCTGCATACAGTTCACAAACATGCTTGGAATCTCACCGACCAGTCTTATTGGCACTTTTTTCTTGCCGTGTGCACAGTCTATTCTAATCAGCAGTACCTTGGGAGTGGGTTTTGTTTGTTTGTTTGTTTTAATTTATTCTTTTACTCTCACCTTCAATTTAATTTCTCAAAGTCTTGAATTCTTCAAAGCTTCTTTGATTTTCTCTAGAAAGTATAAAAGTCCAACCCTGAGGCACGTGCATTTTTTTAACGTTTCCTTTACGTGTTATAGCAGGTTACATCTGTCATAGCTCATTAGAATAGAAAATGATGTGATCTAAAGAGACATCTGACGACAGGTTACAATGGATGCCCCAAGGCAATAGCCACAAGTTAAGAAAATGAGCAGTGCTTTTCAAGAATGACTGTCCCTTACTTGCACTGTTTCTTAAGGAAGTAATTAACTACACCAAACAATTCTTCTTCTTTTAAAAATAACTTTTGCTCTTATTGCTTTGCCTTGCAAGGCACCTACCTTGTCCCCAAAGTAGCAAGAGAGCATCTGGCCATGGCAGTGGAACACTGTTCTTCTTTGAATGTTGCCCTCTAAAACACCTGTAAGAAAAGAGATGCAAATTTAAAGAACAAGGAAAAATAGCCAAAGTTTCTAAAGTGCTTTTCTGCAATGAGTCTTGATAAAATTTATCTATGACTAGATAGCTTAAGGCTTTCAAATATCTTCAAAGAAACTGATTTTAATCCAGTATGTCTGTAAGGAGCTACAGTGTCTAAGGTATGCCTAAACAGAAAGGTTCTCACAAGTAGCATTAAAAAATGATTTGTACGGACACTGCTTATGCACGATCACACCTTTGCTATTCAAACAATGGCCGCCAACACCACGCAGAAATGGAATACCAGACTGACAAGCCAAGTATTATCCCAACACAGAGATAATGATATTATCCTTATATAATTCATTGCACCCGATTCAAATGGAGGTGGAATTTAAAGCCATCTGTCAGTGCTAACATGCAGCTTCTTCTTCAAGTGTGGCACAACATATTTGGAGATTAAGTAGGGAGAGTTCAGTTGAAAAAAGGTAGGAACTATTAACTCACCAAAAGAAAATAGCTCCTGAAAATTCCTAAATTAGTGCCAGACAAATCCTTTAGAAAATGGGATTCTGCTATTTGATTACTGAGTTTGAATATGCTTTTGCTTGCTGTTATCAGTGAAAATAACACATCAATACAAATGGACATTGAAAATATATAGAAGAATGCATATACCTACTGCATCCCTAAAAATGTGATTTTGGTGAAGACAAGACCTGTGAAGGCACTAAGATGCAGCAGCTGGAAGAACAGCTAGGCAGAACAAAATGTTTTCTCTGTGCCAGTGATCCCCTCATCTCTCTCTTCCAACACTTTAAGATCTCTCTTATCTTCCACTGAGAGATTCTTGATGAACTTTATCCCCCAGCTTTTAAACTTGCTTTTTAAACAAGGACTCTGGTGAGGTGACTCACAGGAAGCACACAATGGGCTGAACATTACTCTCAGCTGTCTCTGGTAGGCTCTGCCTGCCCCATTGCAAGTCTCTAAGAGGCTTCAGGTGGCGTCTAGTTTGGTGTCCAATAAGAAAGAGACTCTAATGACATTAACCAGCATTAGAAAATGAAGTACTAATAAAAGGAGTGAGTTGGAGCTGCACGTTTCTTGTGGTCAAGCTGCTAGGTGACTCATTCAAACAAGCACAACTGGCTTTGATCAGGTTTTCCTCAGGAGTGCTGTATTTCAGAAGAAGGCTTAAACAGCTAGTGTCCTACGGGCTGTTACCGCTGTGGTACTGTGTATTCCTGTGTGTCTTCCTCAGCCTCCATCAAGTACACAGTATTTCTAATTTACAGGAAAGGAAGATAAGTTACAATTTTTGCAACTTAAGTAACTTACACCACATGACCCAAACCTTCCAAATAAATTAATTAATTATAGTTGCTCATTCTGAAGCAAGATCATGTAGCTAGATCATTTGTACACTTCACGGCAGTCTGCATTGTATGGTATTGTTTTCATAACTGCATCTTCAGAAACTCTCCAAATAAGTGCTCAAAAAGTACCAGTCAGTCAATCTTCAGTACATTCACACTGGGGCAGTCACGTGCTTGTGTGTGTCCGGGTTCTGAGTTTTATTTCTTGCACATTTGGGAATCCTTTTACTCACAATGATTTGCTTTTTGCATGTTTTACACCAGCTCAGAGTAGCTGCATGTCATCAATCTTTTTCCACCTGGCAGCTTTTCAGCTACTCCTCCCCAAGCCTGTAGCACTGCATGGAGTAGTTGTGACCCAAGTGCAGGACCTGGCACTTGACATTGTTCAACCTCATACCAATGGCCTTGGCCCATCAATCCATCCAGGCCAGATCCCTCTGCAAAGCATCCCTACCTTCAAGCAGATCAACATACACCCCTAACTTTGTGCCATCTGCAAGTTTACTGAGGGTGCCCTTGATCCCCTCAACCAGATCTCCACCCAAATCCATATCTCTCATCAAAATAGCTACTCTAACTTACCACGGCCATTCAAAGTAGAAATAGAATGACACAGAACATCACAAATCACCCGGTGACTGTTATCAATAGTTACCAAAAAAGCTAAATTAGCTCTACAGGTGTGGGATGCACAGCTACAGCCTGGCTTGCTGGGTAAGAGGAACGCAGGCTAATTTAGTGTGCTTTGGAAGAAAGGTTAAGGTGTTTGCAACCATCAGATTATTGCAACCATTATGCTATCTCTGGGGATGGAGACCTACTGAGATAGCACACCAAACAATGTAAGGAAAGAGCCCTGTGAAGATAAGATGCTCCTGTTTCAGCTAAACCAACAAAGGCAAGCAGCTTTGACATAGATCTTGAAGGCTATATTGTCCAAGCAGAGACCTTTGCCTAATTATCTGCAAAATTAATATGAAAGTGCACAGCCCTAAATGCAGTAATGAGCCTAATGGAGTACTTGCTAAACATACACGACTATATGGCTCAGCTCTCCGTCCGGATCACGCTAGATGTCACATAGAAGGCAGGGACACGCGGCGTTAGGATATAAAAAGCCACGAGGGGGATGGCCCTCCTCCTGGGGAGGGGGAGAGAAGACTGCAGGTCTAGTAGAGATGGTTGACAGGCTCTACTTGTCTTCTTCCACCCACGACAGGGATGCCTTCTTGGTAAGACTTGTACCCTCACAACATGGCACACCTTTTCCTAGCATTACTGGTATATATTAGTGCTACTACAAAGGCTTGCACCTCTGTTACGTGGGAACTACTAACTTGAGCTCGATTTTCCTTTTGCAGTTAGTGCATTTATCAACACCAATTCTGAATCTCTATCTGATGCTTTACTAAATTAAACCTATATTAACTGAATAATGAATAACTATTATTATAATATAATGAATAAATTAAACCGTGTCAGTGCGAGTCCTTAGCAGGGCTCTGAGACAGAAACACTGACTTTGCAAAACCACTTCAGTGAAAGTTCTTAGGGCTCTGAAATAAGCAAATGTCAAACTCTTGCCCTTAAGGTGACAGTAAATTGTAAGGTGGTCGGCGGGATTGCGTTACGTGCAATACAAATCAGCACAGCTACAGTTACGTGCGATTTGATAGGGTCTTAGGTTTTGTTACTGGGGAGACCGTGTTCTTGTGTAGTTGTTTTGATTCCTAGTGTCGTAGCTTGGCAATTTTAGGTCAGGAACTTGGTTTAGTTTATGCCAGCTGACTACCTCAGCTTTCACTTTCTATAAATTGCTAGGTCTTAAGCAGAACTAATTTCTTTTGCCCAGTCACAGGTTTCACTACCTTTGCCTCAGATCTTCATATCACTTTCCATCCTACTTGCTGTGGTCTTCCAATTGTTTCCATGTACTGAACTGATACTGAGCTAGAAAGCATCACTTACATTTAATCTTTGTTACAGCATCTCTTTTTTTCTCAGTTGCTAAAATGCACTACTGGGTTGTTCTTTGAGCCCGTAGCACTATCTGAATAATGGTGCTTTCCATTAACTATACAAACCTTATTTGTAACTTACAAAGATAACATCATGAAAGTCAATTTCCAGGAGAAAATCGAAGCAGTGATAGATGGAATATTGTACCGGACATTCAAGGCAAGATTAGGACCGGCAAAACCAACTCCCTTAACTTCTTTCCATGGCCACTGGCAACAGATAAATATAGAAGCCCATCGTGTATTGCCTGAAGCTTTGTATTTGTATTTCAACTCTAGATGCAAACCTGAACACGTTCATCCTATCCTTTCACATGCAACTATAAACTGACAATTCCTGTGTTTCATGCCTCATTTGCTTCATAATATCTGTCCTGGTGTGAGTTAGAATAGAACTAATTCTGTTCAGTGATTTTACTTTTCAGCTCAGTCTCTTCTCAGTAACTGCACTTTTTGAAGCTTACAGCATATTTCTGCAGACAGTGTCTGCTTCTAGCAGTGCTAACTCTCGGTGTTTATAGTTACTGTGCAGACCCAGGTCAAGGCTAACTCTTGTGTGGCTTACTGGGAGTGCAGAAAGTAAAAGGCTGCAGCTGCATCAAGGAGAGAACAGGACAGGTGACCCTAATCTGACCAAGGAGGGATTCCATCCCATATACGTCATATTCAATATGAAGCTGAGGGATCATGAGGGTCAAACTCTCTTCTTCAATGGCCAGCATCCGAGGGGGACTCTGTCCTTTCTGCCTTTGACCCTGATCTGGACATCCCCGAATCCAGTTCCAGAATCCAGCTCCCGAATCCAGTTCATGTCTGCCACTGAGTCCAGTCTGGGACGTCCCCGGTACCTCCTCCACAGCAGCAGTGATGACGGTGACCTAGTTGCCATCACGAGGGTTGGGTTTGATACCGGTTTTGTACATCTTCCATTTTATTATTAACATTTCATTAAAGCAGGTTTAGTTTTCTTTCTAATCTCTCACTCTCTCTCCCTTATTCCCTTTTTTTTCCCCTTTGGGAAGGGAGAGGGGTTACCAGAGAGCAATCTGTCATTCATCTAGTGACCAGCCCAATCCTAAATCTTGACAATATCTCAGTTGTGGGAAGAGAGATAAAGCTGTACTTTGATCAAATGATATTTTCTTTATTCCTTTTCTAAATGTGAATAAAGATACTCCTATTTTTAAAGATTTAATTTTTAAGAAAGAAAGCAAAAACACAGCATTCATGAGACAATGGATGCTATCTCCTTTTCACTGCCTACAGATGGATGGCAAAACATTAAGACTGACAGACGTGTGATAAGGAATGAATCATCGTAGCTCACTTTCAATCATTTCTCTTTTATTCTAAATCTGTGTTTTACTATCAGAGCCTCTGTATTGTCAACATCTCTTATTACCACAGCTGTCCATAGGGGAGGAATGATGCACTGCTCCAAATAGGATTTGTTCCAGGCTTCATTCATTTCACTATTAATTGGACATCCTTCTACATGTCTTGTCCTATGATCTAGGTCAGACCAAAAGAAATGATTCAAAAGGCTGTATGAATATTTTCTTTGGATTTTGGTTTGTATTTTTTGGTTTAGTTGGTTTGTTGGGTTTTTTTTTTTAACCTTCACTTCTATTGCATGCTAATCAACAGCATGACACTAAGCATACAAGAATCAAGCAAAGAGATAAACTCAGCTCAGAAACATCCGTGATTTCTTTATCTCTCTCTGCAGAGAGTAGTGAATTAGATGGTTAGAGTATTTTTTCTTTTTCTCATCTTTTAAATGGATTATCAATGTCCCCCTTTGATTTCCTCAATGACTTATTTTAAGAGGAAGGGAAAATATGAATTCTAATGATGCTGTATCCTTTGAAACAGAATTTTAAAAGCTAAGATATAAAAGCGGAAAAGAGAGGAAGATTCAACTGGCTGAAAAAGCAGCCAGAGCAGTGGGCTGGTCTCAACATAAGCAACATAGAAAAAATCAAATAGTTCTAGACAATCTTAGTTCACTGATGAGACAAGCAGTTAGCAGATACGCATTTAGATAGAAAGAGGCTGGCAGTTACTTGAGGATCAGAAGAACAAAAACTTAAAAGCAGACAGGAGAAAAAAGACAATATAAATTTCATGAAACTGGGAAAAAAATAAACTGAACCACTCTGCAGTGTATATTTCTATTGTGTATCTGTACTTATTTCATAGGGAAGGGCTGCACCTAGTTCCTAAGAACTGGCTAGCTCAGCTATGTTTGGCATGCATCACTTCAGGAGGAAATTTTATTTGGACAAAGGTTTCCTCTGCTCTAAACAAGGTGGAACCGCCCTGACATCGTTATAAAGCCCACTGTCTGTAGACATAAAATGTTAGAGATATCATTCTGTTTGTCCCACTTTGTATTCTCATTAAAAAGTAGGTAACATAGTTCTGCAATATTGTAAAGATGAGATCCATATTGTACCAAATAAGGTGAATAATTCAAATACAAGCTCAGAAAATCTCAAACATCTAAATATTAAATATACAGAGTATATATAACATATATAAAATCTTTCTACAGAATACGAGTGAAGCTTAAAGACATGCAGTTCTTCAGCTGTTATATTCATGCTGGCAGACACAGATGGCAATTAAATAACAGTGTGGATGATACCTGTAAAATAACCCTTTATTACATCTCTTTAGCGAAAGGATTTTCCTGTTGAGCCTAGCGAAAAGAAGTTACTGTGGAAACGTTCATTTTCTGTTTAATAATCTAACTTATATTTGGAAATAAGGTTTAGGTCAGAAAGGAGACAGATGATTATCCTTTAGAGGATAAGAACACAGAAGATACTCCATCTCTAGTTACCTAATTAACCACAAGACAGATCTACAGATAGCCTACATTAGTGTCACAGTAGGGAAAGGAATTGAGTTTGAAAGTAGACTGTCTATAAAAAATACATTGCAATTCCAAGTTTTGCCATATAAATTCCTCAAAGATCTTTTTTACGCTGGAGTTACGCTAAAATGTCAAATTGCTTGAGTTATGCCAAGTTCTAGAACTCAGTTCTGAAATACGCTTCATAATCCTGGTTTTGACACTTTGGTACTGACAGTCTTTCTAGCCATTGTCCCGGTGAAAGCAAGTGATACTAAGGTTTAAGCATGTAAACTAGAAAGTGATTATGCTCTTCTGAAAATTTTAATTCTTGTGCTTTCTTTCATATTATATGAAAATAGAAAGGAAGTCTGTAGTCACCAGTATTTGAAAGCATCTATTTTTAGGCATCTAATCAGCTCCCTTCACATTAATTATTTGGCACTCCTAAAGCTAAGCATATGCTCAGTCTAGATTAGGGCCTTCATAACAGTCCCCAAAAAGCAGTCTTTTAAATTTAAAGTTCTTCTTCTATATAGTGGCACTATAGGCACTTCACAATTAATTTTAATGATTATTAGTCATCTAGTCTCCTCAACCACCTACACACTGGCTCCTTATATTTTTGTTGTTTCACGGTTGAGCATGGTCATCCGTACAGGTTCAGTACATATGGTGATGCTTCATCTACAACAAGAAATACAAAACTATTTGTGGATTTGAGTAACGTTATCACAAATTGTTCACAGTCTTAACAACAGCAAGAAATTTTAAAAGCGCTTGATTTTCCACCAGAAAACTGATGAAGTGTTGCCTAGTACAATTCTTTCAGGAATTTGCAATCTCATGGAAGTAGAATCAGTAGTAGCAGTAGTGGAATCAGTTTTTGTTAATGTAAGCAAAATAAAACAAAAACCAAAACAGCCTTCATTCACATCCAGAAAACGGTAGATAACTCCTGGATCTGAAATGTAACCAGCTGGAATAACACAAGGTGATTATTTTCCCTTTCTTCATCATCTTAACAGATTGTTAGCTATTGCCACCAGCAATTCCTTTAAACTCAAGTTCTGCTTTGATGTAGAACAGCTAAGATACTGTTTTATAGCCTTGAAAATATTGTAGTAATCCTAAAAATTATCCTGAAAGCTGTCGAGTATCACTTCTTCATCAATTTAGACTATTCCCCTGTTCAATCAGAAGGAAAACCATTTCAAAACTCACGAAAATAGGTCTGTTAGGAGCAGGACACTTTATTAGACTGTGGACTATGAGGGAATTACAGAGAAGATCATATCACAATATTAAATGTGCTTCTGAAATATGAATATGAAATACAGGGAAGAAACTCAGCCCGGGCACTACGTATCAATTACTGCTATGAAGCTCCTAGGGAACTCCATTACCTCCATTAATTACAAAGTCTTAGCTCTAATCTCCTACAGTGTGAGAATACTGTTTTACATTGCTAATGGGCCCTAAAGGACTGGTTCATTCTTCCCTCCTCTACTGTTTAGAGTTTCCTAGTCAAAACAGTGCAATGCTACAGAATCTCACCTCACCCAACTCTACTTCATGGCTGGACAGAATCCCAGTTAAACCACAGGTGGTGTTTTTGTAAGGAGTACTCCAGAAGAAGCTTTCCAGAGAGGATAAACCACACAGCAATTATCGACACAGCCATGCTATTTATCCTCAGAATGCTATGAGCTTCTACTCAGATGATTGATTCATGCCAAATCTGTAATTTCATTCCTTTTATGAAAGGATTGATAATGCATCTTTAATTTCAGTTGATAGTCTTTTTTTTTCCTATTGTTTTTTTTCCCCTCTCTCCTTTTTTTTTTTTTTTTTTAAGCTATTCTTTAGTTGTTGCTTTTTGGTTTAGTTTCTTTTTTTTTCATTAAAAAGTGTGATTGGTGAGGAGCATCCAGTGAAAGGAAGAGACTTTGGAATTTAAAACAAAACCCACCAAAATCAGTTAATCTTATAAGGCTCCAAATATTTTTTAAAACTGGGGGTGTGAATGTTCTCTTCAGTTTGTGGATATCAAGAAATAACATAAAATGAAGTGAGCAGACACTGCTTTGCCAATTTTTTTCACCCACAGGTATCGAGATCCACTCATAAATACATTCCTCATTGGATTGATTCCTGCTCAAAACCTGGTTTAATATAAAGTTTTAGAGATACGGAGTGGAAAAAACCTCTCAGTCTAGCGTCACACACCGGCTGTAGACCAGAGCAAGGTTTGGATCGTATTCTCAGGAACAGAATTAAGACTCAAAACAGAGTCAAGCGC
>JANIJG010000541.1:0-40523 GCA_024611175.1 Megaceryle torquata | reverse complement strand
ACTTTATTTGCCTGACAGAAAGTTCACAGAGTGAAGAGAGAGAGAGAAAGGAAGGAAAGGAAAAAAAAGGGTCAGTTGCGATAGCTACCACCACGGATCTGCGGCGTCTCGTCAGTCCGGCTCATTTCCAGGTCTGGTGGTTCTGTCTGATGTTGGTTGTTCCTGCTCTTTTATCAGGTTGTCCTGTTGAATATTCATCCCTAACTGTTCTGCTTAACTGCACCCCCCACCTGGCGGTGGCACGCGTTCCCAACTCCATCTCTGAGGGGTCTTTGCTGGTCTTCAGGGGCCTCTGGACCCTTTGGTCTTCCAAGCCCTGGGTCTGGGCGCATGCGAAGGGCTGAGGTTGCAGTTTTCAGAGTTCATTCTGTATTCGAGCTCATAAGGAAACAGGAACTTCTCACTTGTGATCCAGTTGCTGCCCAGTTTGTGGTTTGCAGCCTGCCCACACTGGTGCAGCAATGTTGAGGCATACAACGCACAGTCTCTGTCACCATCTCTGACATCTAGCAGAGGTCGTGGATGAATGCATGCCAATAATTTAATACATAATGCAAACAGTAAATAAAGGAGCACAGCTTAGAGAACATGAAGAGCTCTCCAAGCTGCATTTGCAGCCAAGTGCAGTCAAATGTCATCTGCTTGCCTACGGAACAGTTAAGCAGCTATGGAAAAAGTATTTTGCAAAATGATTGATGCTTTTCACAGATGAAAACTGGAAGCCACTAGCTATTGCTTTCTACTTTCCATATGCTGTCACCAACAAATAAGCTGACTGATGGCCAACATTATTTAAAAATATCAGGGAATGAGACATTACACTAAAAAGAAGATGACCACATGGGGCCATCATCAGCTGGGCTAGCTGGATTCATCTGAATTTGTCACCGTGAATACTACTACACATTCTGTGTAAGGGGATCCACAGCTCTGACGTGATTTGCTATTGCCAGGCAACAAAT
Source organism: Megaceryle torquata (assembly GCA_024611175.1). Taxonomy (NCBI): domain Eukaryota; kingdom Metazoa; phylum Chordata; class Aves; order Coraciiformes; family Cerylidae; genus Megaceryle; species Megaceryle torquata. The sequence continues at coordinate 39,561 of JANIJG010000541.1, read as the reverse complement.
ACACCAAATGCCTTAGGACTGAGAGAAGAAGAACAATTATTTGGAGAAGGTTCCTTATTACAATAAGCAATCATTAACAAAGCTGTGCTCTGTACACAGCAGATAAACGATTTAGATTTTGGTCTCAACATTATTAGCAGTAAAACTCACCTAAGACCTTAGTTAAGTTTAAACATAACTTTCAGTACCTAAGTAATTCTATTGACTGTACTGATATTATGCAGTTACTTATAAATGCTGGTGCAGAATCCACTCTAAGGATTCTGCTCTTTATAGAATATTTCAAGTAGAAAACATATCATCATGGAGTTGTTTTTTTTCTTAGAATTTTCCAGAAAGAAGTAAGTATTTAGACTGGGTTAATATTCAAATGAGAATTACTATGCACAGTCTTCCGTTTATTGAGATTGTATTTTAATTTGATTTTAATGACTGTAAAGCGTTCCAAGATGTTTGCAGGAATACTGCTATATAAACATAAGTGGCTGACTATATAACAAATTTTTAGCATGTCACTTTTGGTACAGAGGAAAAGGAGTTAGAGAAGTGTAGGTAGTAGCAAACTAGAATTCTTCAGCAGTAAAGTGACCATAAGGCAGTGCTAATGCTCTATGCAACCCTGACTCCTTTTTCTTCCTCGCATTTGCACAATGGCTTTACTGTCTTTTGTGCTCTATCCTCTGCCTTAAGTTTACAGGCTGGAGCTGCAGAAATACTTCCTTACTGCACTTGAATTATTTTTAAAGAAAGCATCTGAAAGCAAGAAGCTGTATTATTAGCACGAACTCCATAGAAGCATAAAAACCCATCGTGCAAGCTACTACGTGTAGCTACTGCTCCTCATAGTTGATTCCCAATGTCACATACTCTGGACATCTATCTCGCAGTTGAAACTGTGAGATTACTATTTTGAGCACATTAAATGAGTGTCTACCATAATAAATCTATTCCATGTATGTGAGTTAGCAGCTGCATTGGTATTTTTACCTGGAGAGAAGATAGTAGCAGTATGCTGGGCTCTGTTATACTTGAAGTAACAGCATTTGATTTACTATTACTTCATGTCACTATTGGGAAATGGCTAAAACAAGCAGGCTTTAGAAATTCACTTATTCATCCTGTATCCTAAAATGCCTTTTAATCATAGACATCACCTGAATAACAGAAGTGTGGAAATGGCTGTCACTATGAAGGACTCGTGGAGATTGTGACTGTGGTAACGTAACTTGGAAATATCCTATGTCCTGGTATTGTTTTTCTTGCACTGACTCTGGTGATAATTACATGCTTGGAAGGATGCCAGGTGACAGTATGATGTTTGTTATTATTATTTGCACTCCAAATATAAACACCTGTCTTTCTACATTTCACGGGAAACAAAGCACATAGTTGACAGGTATTTCGTTCTCTTTCTTATTTATGGCAAAATCTTTGTTAGTGGGGCATCCAGAGGACAATTCCTCCAATGTAAAGTTCTGCAGATCTTCAGAAGACCAGTGATAACTATCACTGTGATTCAATTTTTAGTGCTATATCAACAGACATATGACCTCATATTGTCTGATCTGCTGCTGCAGGCTGCTTTGACTTCAGCTAAGACATCCTTACCTATACATTTACTAGGATCCTAGGTACTTCTTACAGTCAAAGGGAAAATATTCACCTTGATTCCTTTTTAGGGCTGGGTATACATGTATGTGCCTAGAGAAATTAACTCTAGATACATATAGACATACTTGTATGTGTCTGCACAGGTACAAGTCAAAACACAAGAATATATTTAACTCATTTCATATATTATCATTTTTTCTTAGAGAAAGACACTATCTTTTGATAGCACCAATGTAGAATTCTAGTTGGCTTATTTATGTGATGTGAGAATTCACAAGCGTCTTTTGACAGAGAATACTGGGTATGCAAAGAGTGATGTATAACCCGCAGTGTAACTGTGACTGGCTCCAGAACAAGAACACTCCCATCACAGTCTAATCCATAGTACTGGGTATTTTCAACCTACTCGAAATGATCTGGTCTGTATTCTTCGCACCCCCCAAAAAAACCCAGAAAATTGTATTTTACCTGTCTTACACAGGAAAAATTGAGGCATAAGTAATTTCAAGATTTGCCTGTGCTCAGACCCTGATGCAGTGCCTGTAACACGAGGCAGAATGAATTGGAGTTCCTGCCAACTTAACCCCTGACCAGAGTAATTAAATAGCACTGGCTTCCTGTGAAGCTGAAACAGAACAGAGTGATGTATTATCCTATCTCTTGAACAGTACCTTTAGATCATATGGTGAGGCTTCAGCATGAACACTCCATATGCCTCCTAGCAAAAGGGGTTTTTCCCCTGAAGATTTATTGTGTAGCTCACTTACATGTGTAGGAGCTAATTCTTTGATTGTGTGTATATGTCATTCATGACTTGATTGACCTGCTCATTTTCTGTATTCCTACTGTTCCCCTCCCCTTCTTGGGAAATCCTTTTATATCTAAGCAGTCATAAGTTGACTGGTTTTAGTTTCTTAAGAAAGAGATCAAAACAAAACATCTATGCCCTGAGTTCAATGTTACTTTCCTGTCTTGTCTGTATATCCCAAAAAATCAAAAGTGGTGAGAGCTACAGAACAATGACATGAAGTAGAGCACATCATTCAATCAACTGAGACAAGAGTAGCCACAGAATTAGCTTGAATCAAGTCACAGAATCAGCGGCATACAGCAGAGCATGATACACATTGACTTACAATTCAACACACCTTTAACTTAATTGAGGTTTTCTAGTTTTTCATATAGTTGTTACATATTTCTCCTGTGTGTGTTGGAAGCTTTGTAAGAGGACAAAGGGCTGGAGCTGGATGCAAAAGGAAGGGATTCCACTCTTACTATTACATATACAAGCCTGTACTGTAGAATGAAAGTCAGTTACAGTTGCCCTTACAATCCTCTTAGAGCAAGCACCTCCAGTACCTAGCCCCTGTTACATGACTTGCATAGCACCAGGGATTTAAATACTATTTTTCTATTTCTAGACTCTGTAAAGCAGACACTTACACATCTCAAATGGTACGTCAGTTGCAGTTTACGATTGCTCCCTGACTTCCTTGTATGTGAAAAGGAGACTGCTGAAGAACCAGCTTCAGCTTTTCTTTCCTCAGCTGGACTGAGAGAGTGAGTCTGAAAGGGAGCAGGACTGTTTGCTATTTCTCCACTGCTGTACAAGCTAGCAAGGCTTCTGAGGTGGGGAGGGGATGGACAAACTTTTCTGCAATGTTTTTATTGGAAGGCATTTAGTGAAAAACTGTTAATTGTTTTGTATTTCACTGGGCTGTGAGCTTTAAAAGTTGCTGGACATACATTTAAACTCCACATTCTCTAGAGTATCTATACACTAGGTTTGATCCTGTTAGTACATTTTGGTTTACAGAAGAGATTGTTTTGCCTTTACAACTAAGCTTTTTACTTGTGACTTGGTCACACAGGTTTGAGACTTACCCTGCTTCTCTGTGACCTTTCATGAGTGTGTTACAAGTTTTGGTACTTCTTTTAAAACCTTGCAATTTGCTTGAGGAGTAAATTGAAAGGAAAATACGTATTTCTAGACCTATGGTTTCTGTGGTTGTGGAGAAAAGCCTGAAAATGTGAACAGTGTGCATTATTAAGGATTAGAAAATGATAGGAAACAACTGAAAAATCCCAAAGGTTTTTATCTTATAATTTTTGAGCCAAACATGATGTTTAGCCTTGAGGTTCACAGCATGATACATATTGTCGTGGTATTTACGTAACCATATGGGTTTGCCAGTCTTTAACTTGGAACTACACCCTCAAACTTTTTCCTTATTTTAAGGAGACTAAGAGTTTACTAATGTTTTGTGTTCTCAAGATGACAGAATTTAGATTTTAGTTCTCCCTTAAGGAATTCCAATAACTCACTAAGAGCAAAGCAAATTGAAAAAAAACTCTGTAAATGTCAGTTTGTACCTTTTCACCATATCCACAGAAGAAATTGGCAGTTGCATGAAGCTGTGCACTATCAAGCTAGGGGCACAATAATTCTCTGCAATAGATTTATCTCTCAGGGTGTAACATGTCCTCAGACTGAACAGAATGCTCTCTGCTTAGAATGATTGAACTGAGCTCTGTGTTCACAGTTTGGCTGGAAAGAAAAAAAAATCGCTTCTGAGATGAAAAATAAAAAATATCTCTCACATCAGCAACTGCATTATTCTCAAAGTTCCTTTAGAAAAAAAAAATAGAACCTTTTCAGTTTTTTAACAGCAACAAGACATGCAATGGTACAAGCTGATAAGAAAGACCAAAACCCAAGCCCACAGAAGGGCAGATAAGCCACGCAGGAGTGGTAGGGTGGCACTGTACATGAGGGCAAAAATGCAGGTTTTGTAAGTTGTGTCTAACTCAACAGAAATATTTCCTGAATCACTCCGTTCGATTTGAATGTTAATTGAGAAAAGAAGCCTCAACAAATCCAGCTGATTTCTTCCCCTGTATGCTCTCAGGTCAGGGCCTAACTCCTCTTCAGAATACCTTGAGCCTGAGAGACTGAGCATCAACCAGCCCTACATAGCTCCAGAATTTCCATTTCAGTGCTGGATTCTGGATCATATGATCCAGCTTTGCTGTTCTCTGATGTAATTCTTGGCCCCGTGGTAAAAGATTTTTTTTTTTTTTTTCTGTAGATCAAACTGAAAATTCAGAAACAGATTTTGAGTTAACATTTTGAAGATTTGAATAGGAGGATTGCACAGCTGAAATTCTTCAGGGCACTGTGTCCACATACACAAGACCAATGCTTATTTCAGTGAACTCTTCCATCAGTGACCATCTCCCATGTCCTCAGCTGAAAAGAATAAGAAGTCCTAACTACTTGGGGAATTGGTAATCTACCTGTTTTATGGGGATTTGTGGTTTATTTATTGTTAAATTGTATCTGCAACTCTGCGACGTCCCCTTTCACAGAGAAACTCCCATTTCTTTTATAAAACTTTAAATTAGCTTGGCCTCAATCATAGCACATGGCAGTTAATTCCATGGACAAATTCCATTCTAAACACCATATATCTCCTTATTCCTTTTAAAATACTTGCTATAATACCAGTTGAATCAGTTGAAACCAAGATGCAATTAGTGAAGGACATATTTAGAAGTAAAAATAGGGAAATATTTCCAAAATAACACGCAGTTATTTTGTTCCCAGTGTTCAGACACCAGCTGTGAGCTAGAAGAGCCTTCTGGAGGGAGTAAAATAGGGTGTGTTGCAGTTCACACTTTCACTGTATACTAAGTAGTCAGACTGTAGTGTATCTTTTCTTTTTTTTTTCCCCAAATCAGAATGCCTGAAGTAAACGTTTGTTGATTTATTTTTAATAGTTCTTCTAGAAATTATTTTAGATGTTATTCTCCCATTCTGCAGACCTAAAAGAACTTTTAAAGAATCTCTCTGAAAAGTTCAGAAGTCAACCATTTCACTTCTAAGCAGGCAGGGCTGCCGTTTGGCTGGACAGTCATCAGTCTCAGGACTGAAATTAGAGACACTTAGAAGCAAATAAATATGAACGAAATAAGCTAAAAAGTTTCATTGTAATAGCCATGTAATCTATCCTTTATAAAATCATTTTTAATGCCATATAGAAAAGTAGTATTTTCATAGCCATTTAGTACACAGTCACAGAACTTTAGAATCATTCATTCAAATCCAAATGCCTGCAGTGGTGGTATCATGCTAACTTTTTGGCATTGTTTGTAACTGTGCCATCGATACACCCTCTTGGCAGACAGATTGCAATTGCTTTACCAAGCATTCCTTGGTGATTTATGCTGAGGGCCAGATTTTTAAATCAGCAGACACCAGGCTGATTATACAAATAGGTGAAATATAATTTCCCTGGGGCTTTGGTGCAAGGACCTTTGGATTGCCCACTGGTATCTTCTGACATCTCTAAGGGGATGAAGTAAAAAGTACTTTTCAAATACTGAAAGAAACTGAACCAGGTCTAAGGACCATTTAATGCACATGACTGAATGTCATTTCTCCTTTCCCATCTGTCAAAATACTGTAACAAAATAGTCTACAGTCTTGCCTCAACTACTCTTTACACCTCGAGTGCTGATTTCAGCCAGAAAGAGAGGAATTGAAGAATTGGTTCACCACACTGAGGACATTTTGGAGGAGGGTGGGTGTAAAGGGCTGTTTGTTTTCCGCTTTCTGTAGATATCAATTGCAAATGTATTTTGTAAAGCAAGAACCCCACTTGAGGAATAGAGCCCACTTTAAATATTTCAAGGCTCTTTTAAAGTACAGCTTTAGTTTACATCCAGATTTAGGTGTTTACTAGTAATTACAGCTAATGACAGAGACTGGTAAAGTGACAATGCAACGGGCAATGCTTCATTCTCACTCTGCACCAGTAAGGAGAAACATTTCCCAGCTGGGGTAAACGCTGCTTGAGCTAACACTGTTAGCAGTCTCAGAAAGCTCTGAACTAGAATGACTTAGGGTGACTGTAGTCAGGGCTGGAGCTAACATCATTCTACTGTACTACAATCCAGGTGAACTGAAAGCATATGTATTAATCATCTTTAAGATTAAATACAACCACTTTCTTTCTCTAATCTTTGCAATATAGTAATTTAGGAACAAGTAGAAACATTCACCCTGGTATACTAGGAAAAACATACATACATTGAAAGTAAAAACAGAGCAGAAATAAAGTGATAGGCTTTATACTCGGCTTATTTGGCAATGTGATAGAATGAGAAATGTTTGTGCTGTTGCCTACTTTACATATTTTCATCGCTGATTGGTTTTTTGCAGATAAATACATATCCTCATCTAAAATACACACCATCTGAAAGTATCTGGAATGCAAAACATCATATAATTTTGGTAATGACAATGGTATTATTCAAAATTGATGACTAGAGATCATCATCCTTCCTTGAAATGAGAAGTTTGTCTCGTGCCCAGGTTGACTAGAAAATGTATTTTGCCAGTGTTCAGGGATTGTCAGTGGGGTGATTTTGTCCAAGAACAAAGCAAAAGACTGGTCATCTGCAAAGTGGTGTAGCTGTCCCAACTACTCCAACTCATATCAAAAAATGCTATAGCTACCAGTGGATTTGCTCTCATTTATTGTTTTTCTAATGCAATAATTATCCAGATATCAATCTATACACTTGCCTCCAGAGAAGGGAAATGAAGCTGGTGAAGGGTCTAGAGCATGTCTTATAAGGAGAGGCTGAGGGAGCTGGGGTTGTTTAGCCCAGAGAAAAGAAGGCTGAGGGGAAATCATATCACTCTCTACAACTACAACCTGAAAGGAGGTTGTAGCAAGGTGGGGGATGATCTCTTCCCCCATGTAACAAGTGATAGGACAAGAGGAAATGGCCTTGAGTTTCCCAGAGGAGGTTTAGATTGGATATTATTTCTTCACAGAAAAGGTTGCCGAGCATTGGACCGGGCTGCCCAGGGAAGTGGTGGAGTCACCATCCCTGGAGGCATGTAAAAGACATGTAGGTGTGGCACTCAGCAGGGACTCGGGACATGGTTTAGCAGGGGACTTGGCACTGCTGGGTTAATGGTTGGACTCCATGATCCTAACTGTTCTCAATACTGGTAATTCAAACGGCATATTTTGTTGCTGTTCTAAGCGGAGAATTAGCCAGAAATCGCCAATCATGTATAATCAGGGGTGCATGGCTTTTAAGCAGTGAGCAGTCATGTAGGGGATAGTAGTGCATGCTAGGAATAACAAGACATAGAAGCAACCGTGTAACCCCTAACAAACGGCATTTGCTTGATCACACTGCTCTGGGTGCTATTGTCCATCATGGTCTCCTGCACTCCAATGCCCTCCATCTCCTGGCTTTCTGCTCCCTTCAGCCCGCTCCTCAGCAATTCTCCACTCCTCCACCATTAGGGTGCAAGATAAATGGCTTCTGTTTACACAGAAACGTACTGGTTTAGTTCCAGTAGTGTGACCTTCCTGCAAGCACAGTCTAGTCTTCCCCATTGCTTTCGAAGCAATGCAGAGTTACATGTCAGCCCGTTTGGCCACCTTGCAATTAGAACACAGGTCACATCCCTCCTACTTAGGAAGGACAGGGGATGGTTTTGGGCTGAAAAGCTGACAGGCTGTGACCAGCTTGAAAATATACCTCTTTTGTCTCTTTCCATTACATTCCTTCATGAAGCCACAGTGACCTAGTGGTATTGAGAGGATGAGTTATATGCTTTTGCCTTTACATATAAAGATTCAGAACAAGAAAAAATAGAAAACCTTCAAGGGGGGTAAAAAAACCCGAAAAAAACAAAAAAACAACTATTTTCCTACTCTTCTTCCATTTTGTAGCTACTGGGAAAGTAGTCCTCCTGTACTCACCCTTGAAAGCAGTCTGCTACTACTTGGGAAATATTTTCCAAGTACGTTTTCTTAAATTTCATCCATTACAAAACTTAACCAGATAAATCTCTTTTAACTCCTAAGTTGTACATGTGCCTGAAACAGCAAGCACACATTCCCAGAATCATTCCAATCAGAGGGTGTGTAAGGCAAGCAGTATATTGTTTAAGCATTGCAGTGTAATGACGCTAATAAAAGCCCCAGTTATCCCAAGCTACTGCAATATTGCTTGTTTTGCAGCACATCATTTCAGTAACCTTGCGTCACTGAACCACTTGTGATTGATTGCCACCATAGACATCAGTGCTGAAAGTGTCACTCACACACTTGCATTTATATTCTATTCTCATCCATCTAACAAAAAGAAACGCTTGCATATTTTTGACAATGATAAATTATGAGCATTGAGGAGAGCAAAGACTTAGTTACTCTTTTAGGAAATCACATCCTGGACAAATATCTGCATGACACAGAGGATTTGACGGGGAACACAGACAGCAGCAAATGAACAACAGCGAGGCTGGCAAGTAACCTCATTTCACTTTCCTTTCCAGCCACACTGAAGGTTATCACAGGTCTTGTGTTCTCTCACAGGACAACAGAAATAGTAATATCGCCTACAGCAAACCAGAGGAGGATAGACAGGAAATGAACTTCAAGACTCATGCAAAATGTTTAGTCTCCTTAATTTCTGCTTACCGCTTTACAAGTGGAATTAAATGGCTCACTTATGAAGATGAGAAGCAGTTTGGCAATCCATGATAACAAACTAATGACCTTCTAAACCAGTGCTGGCCAGAAATTTTCCAATCAAGATACCCATATGTTGATTTTGAGTAATTTTTTTTTGTCTGGAATAACTCAGTTTCATAACCTCTCCTCAACTGTAAGAAAGAAATAATACACAAAACTAGACCCAGTTGTGCAGTCCATTCCTTTTAGTCCATTGCTCCCAAAAGCTGTAATTTCAGTTGAAGATTAAAACAGAAAAAAAACCAACACAGTTTTATCAAAAGAAATCCAGAGCACCCTGGTGTTTGGCATTCATTCTTATGATCCCATATAATAATAATAGTAATAATAATAAACCATTAACAATGAATTCTAGAGAAACAGGCAGCTCCATTAGAGGTTACATTTGCAAATAGCCGAATTCCCTAGAAGTGGATTATATGGTTTAGCTCACCAGTTCTATACACTGGCCCATAATTTATTTTTCTTGTTATTTTGTGTACTGCATATCCAGTATAAAGAATATGCAGACAGTACAGAACATATCGACCACCTAAAAAGAAGTGACAAATGTCTTCAGTGTAGCCAGTTCCCCTCTTAAGAAGGCTCTGATTCTTGGGTACACCTCTTTGTCTCTGCACTGCTAAGAATAAAACACAATGTGCACTGGAGAAACAAATATTTATGTGAGCCTATATGTCCCCATGCAGCATTTTATAAACGTGGGTTCCAAAACAGTAATAGCTTCAATTTGCTTTTTGACAGCTATATTTCCATAAAGAAATATGCAACCATTAAGACTTTTGGTAGCAGGTGATAAGCAGCAATTTTACTCCGTAGCAAGAAAAACTAGCCAGTTCTGGGTAGTCCCAAGATAAAGCTCATATGAATATTTGTTAACAGGAGCATTCTCAAACCATTACAGCAGATATTCCTCCGCTATCCCTGATGATAGTTGACATAATGCAAATTTCTTGACAGCACAGATATTTTTATGCCTTGACTCCTCTCTTGCACACACCAGAATTAACAAGAGGTCAGTGGAGTTACTCATGAATTAACATGGTTACAAATCAGAGGAGAATCAGTTTAAGGATTTCCTTTGTCTCATTATCTGACACATGCTCAGTCATATAGTCGGTTTCCTTGTTAAAAAAGAATTTCAAAGCAAAGCTCTCCATCTAGCTACTAAGGTTAGGGGCCTTCTGAAGGTCATTTTGTCCATGACCTTGAGAAGTTCAAGAAATTCCTCTCAGAACAGAGTATCTATATTAATATCTGAAAAAGAAAATGTATTTTCTTTAGTATATAATTTTTATCACACATATCTCTACCATCTCTTGTGACTTACAAAGACTGTCATCCTTACTGGAAAACTCAGAACACAAGGATGCCATTTCCAACTGATGTATCTAAGCTATTCTATACCGTGCCATGACATTGGCTCAAACAGCCTTGTCTGCAAAATGTGGACAGGATGATTCTGAAACTTGATGAGGTCTGTAAAGAATCATGCTTTGGCAATACTGCAGAACTCAAAACTATGACTGTTACTGAGCTCTGAGAGAAGAGCTCTAATAAGGAGAGATCCATTATAAAGCAAATTATATACTAAATTTCCCACCTAACTGAAAAAACCAAAACAGAACACAAACAAACACAAAACCACACACACCCCCTGAACAATAAAAAATAAATGTGTATTTAGAAAATATCTTTGATACAGTGCTAATGAGAAACAATTCTTATTAACACCCAGCTAGGAAGATGTCATTACGTGAAAGAGAGAGGACAGAGCAACAAATTTTTACTTTGAACAGCTAAAGTCAGGCAGCTAAATCTGCACGTGGGCATGCCTTGCCAGTACCAATCATAATATTTTCTGTGCACAAAATCATGCAAAGTAATGGTGTTAGTCATACAAAACCAAAATGAGTACATAAATAAATCATGGATGGATAAGAGCCATAAATGTTCGAGTGGGTGATTTTGTGTTTAAACACTGCAACTACTGAAAAAAATGTGAGCTGTATGCGACATTACCTCCATTTTCATAGAATCATGGGTTGAAAGGGACCTTAAAGATCATCTAGTTTCAACCCTCTGCCATGGGCAGGGACACTTTCCACTGGACCAGGTTGTTCAAGGCCCCACCCAACCTGGCCTTGAGCACTTCCAGGGATGGGGCATCCACAGCTTCTCTGGGCAACCCGTCCCAGTGCCTCACCACCCGATTTTAGAAATAATATCTTCATGTTCTGCATGAAGATAAAATCAAAGTTTGATTTTTTTCAAGCACCAAACTCTTCTAATTTGCAAAAAAGACCTTTTTTTTTTCAAGCACCAAACAAAAGAAAACAAAATCCAAAGAAAAGAAAAGAAAAAAAAAAACAAACCCCAGTAGCCAACTGATTAAAGTAGTTGGTGAAATCTTGCGTTATCTTCTTTAGAAACAGTTTCAAAAAATTCTCTGTTGAAAAATTCCAAACCAGTTTTACTGAAGTTTCACTGGGTCCTTGGACTCTTTGAGCTCCTTAAAGCTGTGTGTACACACAATTTGCAGTCTAAACACTACAACAATTACGTTGCAAGCCAACTTTCAACTGCAACACTCAGCTTTCCTAAAGTGTCACTTCCCATCAAAATAATCACGGCTGGTTTTCTTTCAGAAGCATTACTAGCCTATTTTGGGTGACACAAAATAGAAAGCACCTATCATTTTTCCTTGTCCTTTCCCTGCAAATTGCCACATTTGTTATAATGGTCACAGCAACTAGATCACACAGTAACAAAGGCTGTTAATATTTTTCTTCTAAATGCTCTTAAAGGTTCCCAAAATAATCTGGGACTTTGGGAGGACAGAATCCTTTTTAAGTTAGAAAAAATACCTGAATACATGTATGTACATTATGTAGGAATCTAACTTTCCACATCAACTCTGGCAAACTAAGAGCACACCGACCTAAAGTCAGAACTTTAACTACGAGTGACAGCGTGCAGTCCATAGAAGGGTGTATCCTACAAAAACACAAAGCGGTAGCATTGACATAAGAATTAAAATAGGGTGAAATCTGATTTCTGGTTCTTGAAATTATGATGATTTATGGTTTAAACAAGAGAGAAAGCTAGAAGTAGAGATAATGCAGAAAAGTATCAAAAGCAAATGGAGAGGAAAAAAAGTGAATGCTGTATTTTTCTCCTTCACTAAACACTTCCTCTAATTTATCAGCTTGGAATTTAGTGCTGCAATCTTGCTTTAGGTATTGGCTCTAATTGTAATAGCAGCTGGTAACAATTTCTCAACTCTACTGAATGCAGAGTATAACTTTATAAAATGAAAGAGCACCGCTTTTGGCAAGCAGAACACAGAAGCAGTTACATTGCTGGGTTGGGGTCAGAACTGCATGGGCCTAAGAATGCATCCGTAGCTGTTGGGAAGCTATCATTCAAATTCATGACAGGTACACGCACTAAAGGGTAGGCTTTGGAAAGAGCAACGCAGCGGAAGGCAGTCCTGAAGTATCCGGATGAAACCACAGAAAAGAGACAAGACTGCAAGGAAAGACAGACTGAATAATGCTCCCATTAAATGTGTCAATGGCTGGAAGGGGTAGAACAAACATTTTTAGAAAAAAATGATTTTGCTGACAGATACTGATACCCAGAACTAAGCAGATACTGCTTTGCCTATTGGCAGAGAGGTCATGTGCAAGGTGCATGGTTAATTCCAAGTCAAATGATCTCCGGATTTGGAGAAGAGAATTCCTGGACAGTACAATGAAAATGATGGCTGTTAAGCAGACAGTAGTCTGCATACTTGAACCCAGAGAGAGTCAGTCAGAGTGGTAATCTAGCACCCAGGCCTTTAAACAGGCCACAGATGCTGCTGGTAAAACAGTGTTTAATTTGAATGAATTTCAGGATTCATCTTAAAAATGGATCATGGTTTTCTGGAGAAACTACACAGTGAGGTTAAACTACCTTGTGTCAGATACCGGAAAAGTAACATCTAAATTTCCACTAGTGGCAAATAGCTCTGAAAATATTAAAGAAAGCAGCAGTTTCTACTGGACCAGGGAGAAATTAGAGTGAAAATCTGTCTGAACTGTGGTACGATGACACACAAAGAGAACAGTCCCTGCATCAGCCGGGTAGTGCTGGGAACATGCTCTTTTCCCCAGACCTATTCTTTGAGTCATTCTGGGCAAGTACATTGCAAAACTCACCTGGAATGACAGAATATTTTATACTAGGCAGCAGTGCCATTGACGGAGCTGATAACGTGGCAACTTCGCATACCTTAGGTTTCTCACAAAGTCATATGCAGGTGGAACCAATCCCAGCTGTCAGCTTGAGCTAGGAGAAGACAGGCAGCTCTTTGTGGAGTCTTCAGTGGAGACGATGTTTCTGAAAAGCTAACAAAGCCAAAGGGTAGGAAGAAACGTGTATGGTCTGTAACAAGGACCTGCTGTAGGAAGAACGGCTGATGGGACTGGCTCTGGAACTGTGTGTCAGGACACCTGAGCTTCATTTGGGTTATGCAACAGATTACTCCTTTGCCAGGGAGATACCCTGCTTTACTTTATTTCTTGATATGTAATTCAAGGGAAATTAACATTATTATTTTCTTCCAAGCCAAAAATATTTTGTAACAGAGTGAATTGCTTAAAAAATTGAAATATTTTACATTAGCTTAAAATGGCATTTAAAAGCATGCAGCATCTTAATAAGTGCTAATATTAACCTAAATCAAGAGGTAGATGTTGAAATACTTTCTGTCACTATGCATTAAATCTGGAGCTGACTATTCCCTTCCAAGTTGCCCTAGAGAGCAAAATTGTACGGGATTGCACGGCTTTTTTTTCCAAGTTACATGAGGTAAGAAATCACAGAAGACTGCATCTGCAAACTTTGATACATTCTAATCAAAAGGTTGCCTTTTACATTTTATATAAGAGGGCAAATGATTGGCTTGTAACACAGAAATGCTACCCTAAAAATGCTTTCCACGTGTGGATGTGTATGTTTTCATTTCATGTTACCTAAAATACAACAAAGTTGAGCATTTCTAAAATACTACTGTATTGCCTCCTTCCAATGTCATGGAAATAAAAGGAGCTAGCAAAGACTGAAATAAGAAAGTAGCTGGCTAATAAAGGGAGAATCTTCCTCTAAACAGAGAGAATAAACACTGTTCTATAAAGTCCAAGTTTTTCATTCAGAAAATATTGTGAGCCTGTTAAAATCAGAAAGAAACAAACAAAGTGAAGAAAGTACTATAAGAAACTATTCTAATGAGTTCTCAGGTCTGACTGCTTTAACCCTGTCAAACTAAAAGTACCTTGACCCTTCCAGCAACCCTGAGATTCGTCTTCAAACACACTCAGCAGAGATGGCAAGAGAGAGCTAAAGTGGCATCATTTGCTAGCACTGCTGAAGGGGAAGCTATCTTTGACCTCCTAGCATGCAGCATTTCAAGTTGTAGCAGACAATGTAGTATCCTCCAGCACAGAACATCTCACTGCTAAGATAAAGGATGTTGGCTGGTGTTACTGGAATTCTGTTGTGTAAAAGAAAGAAATGGAAGCAAGCAGGACTGACAAATCAAATAACTCTTCCAGTTTTCTGTTAGAGCTCATCTGTATAAGCAACGATACGAAGACAACCAGTAAAGTCATGAGATTCAATGCATTAACATACATGTTCACTTACATACACTTGGATGACAGCTATCACAAACCAGAAGTTTAATTGCACTGTCAGTTAATCATTTAGTCAATCAGTCTTAATTTTTGAGAATCACTCTGTTATATGAACCCTTCAAGATACAGAACTAGCATTTGCCATGTATCTGCCTTCTTTTTTCACACACCAGTTACAGCACTTTTGGCAACAGAAGTATTTGTAGCAATGTGTTTTTCATTGATGCCTAATGAGACTCTTAGACCACTGTAAGTTTGCTTATCTGGGCCTCAACCAAAGCACCTTTTCATACAGAAATGGTCATAATAATCAGCTTAGGACTACAGTTCTGTTTCCTGTCTCCTCACTGGGATCCACGCCCTGAAGAACATATCATGATTCTTTTTTAATCTTAGAAACTAACCACTTTCCAGATGCTGGTCTGGCTTTTAATCTCTATGTTAGAGAGAGGTGTATAGAGTAGGTTCAGTGTACTGGGGAGGTTTCTGAAAGAAAAGGGAAAACTTTTTTCAAAGACATACAGTTGCAATAGGTTTGAAGTTGTTGCTTGAGTGGAAGCTGTTGGTCATTCTCTTACAATATTAACCTTTCTATAAAAGGTATTTTACTGTTGCATTTGTCCTGATTTCCTTTGGGATAAACTGCTCTGAGTGTACCTTGAGGTATCAAGCATACAGAAGTGTCTAGAGATCATCATGCAAGGCTCAGTATCCCAGGGCTCATTAAACTCTGAGGCTGGGGTTTGCGGTTCCCTGGGACAGGAACATTTTCATGGTACCAGAATAGGCTCTGATACAGAAGCATCACACAGCTCTTTATTTTGGGAGTACAGACTTTAGGACTCTTTGTACTAAAAATCAACTTTCATATTTTCTACTCACATTGAAGTCTGTTGCCTTCTTAGGGGGTGTGGGCACATGGTTCGTAGGAGAGAAACACCTCCCATATGTTCTGAATTTCAATTTACTGAGAGCATACTTTGTTCAGTTTTGCTAAGGCCTCAGCTGTAACACTACATCCAGCTTGGGAAGCAATGATAATAATGAATGACTAAACAAATTAGTGTTGATTAGTCTTAAGAAAGAAGATTGAATGGCTAACAGTCTTAAGAAATCTGAAAGATCTGCAGAGAGGATGGGAAGTACCCGCTCTAAGTGGTGGATAAGACAAGAAGCTTTCGGTTTAAAACACACAAAGGAAGATCCAAAATAGATGTTAAGCAAAATGTTTTTAGCAGTGAAGCCTTGTTTTACTGGCAGTTCTTGAAACCTTCAATGGGAGAACAAGGTTGAAGTGTCTGGCAGGCAGAACACAGGTTGCCCCAGCTCTTAAGTGCATGTCCCTTCCATCTCTTCTTAGCAGCTGCCTCCCATATTCCCCAGAGCGGAGTTCTCTATCCTTTTACAATCCTTCCAGTTTGAAACAATTTATTTTGATTAATCTGCTGAAATTTTCTGTACATTTTCCTTCTATAGTATGAATAAGTCTAAAATATGGAAAAAGTGGCACTACCAGTACTAAATGCATACCTTTTACTGCACAGCTATAAACTTAGCTTAGCAGAAGTATGAACTCATGCACGTACACACTTCATAACCTTTTGCTGAAATTTTCAGAAAGGACTTATAAATTATTTATTTATATGCTTGGTTTTCAGCTTCCTCCGCTTCATACTATCTTGGAACAGGAGGCCCAGTCTTTCAGTAAGGGCTAGGCAGCAGACAGAAAATTTTTGATAAGTTTGACCAAGTTATTCATAGAGCTTCTAGGGCATGGTTGAAGAGGACAAAGCAAAATAGAAATCCCAGAAATTTACTATCAAAGTGTTTATATATAATTATATCTACACTGTATCTATAGAATATGTATACACTATAGTGAATTGTAACAACATTTTTGTCATGGTTTATGTCATATTTGCTATTCCTGTATTGACCAGTATTTAAAACTCTGTTATTTGTACTTGGTCTACTTTACAGTCAATATTAGTTCCTTCACTGTTAGTTCCATTGATTAGGAAAACTGTTGCAGGAATTAAAAAGCCATTTGAAACTGCATGAAAATCTCCCTAGAAATTATTCTATTGACATATCCTGTTTTCAACAGAGGTGACGTGGGTTTGGGCTGATTCTCCTTTCTTTTCTTTCTCTTCTTCTGAAAACTGTTGTCAGAGGAAATAATTATAAATGTATTTGCTCTTCCTACTTAAGCCCTGTTTGAAAATGATAATGCCATAATCACTATCAGTAACTAGCAATGCTGTTGAGTAATCATCGCCGTGCCTTGCTGTAACAATTCATTAAGGGTATAAGGAGATGGTTGATTAGACATTCTGCTCCATCCGCTGGGAAGAGGTCTGGAGAAGAATCTTGTGTCTTGCTCTGCTTTGAGTTCAACTCAGAAATGAGCATGAACACAAAGACAGGGGAAAATCACGGCTGCTGACTCATTCTGCATTACAGAAGGAAAGAGAAAGGAATAATAAAAGCACTGATAAATTCCTCTTGTTCAAGAACCTTTCGGCTTCGGTGGGAAGATTTGATCACGTAAGAATATTGGGTACCTTCCCTCTGCCTTGCACGTTAACTCCGCTTCTTACGCGTCAAGAGAGGCCTTTGTCAGAACTTCCCTGCCCTTGGTAATCAAGTAGAAAAAATAGATGGGAAAGCAGAACTGTACACAGTAAGCCTTCCATGAATATGTTCAACGTGCTGTTGTACTGTCCAATCCTTAGCCATTGAGAAACTCCCAACGTGAAGTTAAAGAAAAAATAATCATCGTTCTGTGGAATTTCTGCCATATTTAAAGCACTGCAAAATGCCACTAAAGGCATGTAGATAGGAGACAGACAACTTTTTGCTACTTTCAAACATAACTAAGCTCTCTGAACTTAAAATTACCTGTGTTCAACACATGCTATCAGATTTTTGCAGCACTACACGAGTTACATCGCTGCTTTGTAACAGACATTTAACTTAGCACTAGAATTATAATGAGTTAATAGACTATAAGCAGAAGACATTCTCAAAGCCTGAAATTAAATGGAATAGGGTTTGTCTTCAGAGATAAAGACAATTTATTGAGGATGAAAGGTACCATAAGACAGGTCTGTGCAACAAAAGCTAAAAAAAAACCAACATAAAAAGGAACTGTTTCCACTAAAGCCACCTCTGCTACCTGAAGAATCACTGATTCCTTAGATGGCCTAGACAAGTTTATTTCTCTCCTGGCTCATTTCTTTTTTTTGTATTCTGTGGGGTCCAGGAGCTCAGTACAGCCAATCACTTCCATATTTCCCTAATGGCTGGGTTCCCTGCATTAATATCCCCAGGAGATAGAGTGTTACTGAACTGCTTCTGCTGCATTTTACAGTTGAAAAAGAAAAATTATTCCACTTTCTGCTAAGGAAGAAGAAAGAACTTTCTCAGTTTCTTAACATCTGGAAATTTGTTCTCATTGTGTGAAAAGTTGAAAGGCTTGTCTATCTTTATCAGTTTTAAGGTAGGATTTCATCCTCTATGTTCAGTAAACAATACAGGTTTTAAAAGTGAGACTTAGGCATCTAAATTTTGTCTACATGCTCACCTGTGCTTTTGAAAATCTCCACCTAGATGTAACTCTGAAAGTGCTTTTTTTTTTTTCCCCTTAAAATTTCCAAAAAATCTTTTTGATGCATCCTCTCACAGCTGTTCAACTCTGAAAGGCTCTCTGGTCCTCCATCAAGAGCCATAAGCTAAGTACTCCTGGGGCATTCCTGCTGCCTAATAGCCTGCTTTGGTAGGCGTGCAGGCAATGCCCAAGAGAGAGCAACAGGGGTTGGGTTTTCTACGAGTTCTGGCTGTAATCTTGAGTAATTTTTTATTTCAGATGTTATGATCCACAGTGCAGAGAAACCCCATACTCAGAGTACTTGATCACTACAAAAGAGCAGATTCCAGACTCAATTATACCATATTTTCCAACATTTGGAGTGTGCAGGCTTTGGCTGGGGTAGGGTTCATTTTCTTCCTAGTAGCTGGTATGGGGCTGTGCTTTGGACTTGTGCTGGAAACAGTGCTGGTAACACAAGGATGTTTTCATTATTGCTGAGCAGGGCTTGTACAGAGTCAAGGCCTTTTCTGCTTCTCACACCACCTCACCAGCAAGTTGGCTGGAGAAGAAGAAGAAGTTGGGAGGGGACACAGCTGGGGCAGCTGACCCCAAATGTCCAGAGGGATATTCCATACTGTATGAAGTCATGCTCAGCATATAAAGCTGGGGGGAAGAAGAAAGCTGCAGACATTCAGAGTCCACAGCATTTGTCTTCCCAAGTTAACTGTTAAGTGTGATGGAGCCCAGCTTTCCTGGAGATGGCTGAACTCCTACCTGCTGATCAGAAGTGGTGAATGAATTCCTTGTTTTGCTTTGCTTGTGGATGTGGTTTTTGCTTTACCTATTAAACTGTCTTCTTCTCAAGCCACATGTTTTTTTCTCACTTGCACCCTGCTGATTCTCTTCCCTGTCCCACCAGGGGGGAGTGAGAAGCTGGGTTGTGCTTAGTTGCTGGATGGGGTTAAACCATAACATGGAGAAATGACCTAAGCAGGGTGAATTTGACACACAATATTTTTAGTAAGCACAGGTACTCTCCATGGCTATTGCTGAAATATTATCTCTGAGAAACCACAGGAGGAAGCAATGTTCCGTAGAAGGGTGCTTAGACAGTTGAAGCCTGGTCTGTGGTACTTTTCCCAGCACCAGCAGGAATGTAAACACCATGAAATAATGTATAGCTCCCCTCCCCCCCTTTTTTTTTTCTTTTTTTTTTTTGTCTTTTCTGGGAAGTAGGAGATATGCATTTGAAATTGCTTATGGGATTGGAAATCAGGCCTTTCGGTCCAGCAGGTTGAGGGAAGCTCTTCCTTTCTACTCTGCCCTAGTGAGATCTCATCTGAAGTCTTGTGTTTAGTTCTGGGCTCCCCAGTTCAAGAGGGACAGGGAAATACCAGAGTGAAACCAATGCAGAGCTACGAAGATGCTGAAGGGCCTGGAACATTCTCTTGTGAGGAAAGGCTGAGAGATCTGGGGCTGTTTAGCCTGGAGAAGAGAAGACTGAGAGGGGATCTTACCAATGTTTACAAATAGCTGCAGGATGAGTGTCAAGTAGAAGGCCCCAGTCTCTTTTCTATGGTGCCCTGGGATAGGATGAGATGTAATGGTTGTAAAATGGAACAAATTAAGTTCCGTCTCACATGAGAAAAAACTTCTTTCCTGTGAGGGTGACAGAGCCTGGCCAGGCTGCCCAGGGAGGTTGTGGAGTCTCCTTCTCTAGAGATTTTCAAAATCCAGCTGGATCTGTTCCCGTGTGGCCTGCCCTGGGTGTTCCTGTGCTGGCAGGGGGTTGGATTCACTTATTTCCAGAGGTCCCTTCCAGTGTCTACCAGTCTATGATTCTAAGTGTTTCAACTGCTGAGCTCTAACACTGCAAGCAGAGACACTTATGGACATCCATTGGGGCTTATATTTTGCATTTGTTCAGTGACTTAAACTGCACTTTTTTGCCTCGTGTCATTCTTCCAAGTTGCTTCATGTGGAAATGACTCTAGTGGAAAAGCACAATTCCATACAGCTGAAGGGGACTTCCAGCACAGAGTAGCAGAGGCTCTGAATCCCTACATATTCCATCCATATGGACTGTTTTTACAAATACTGCACTTCCTTCAATTTTTCATTTGGATTATTTCATTATAAATTAAATGTCCAATGCTCCTTTATGTGGAATTATTTCTCCTGTCATGCTTCCAACGGCTACTGCACTTAAAAAGGTACTTAAATTAATGAAACGAAATATACAGCAAGTCAGCCATAGACTTCTTGAATGCTTCATGCTATACTAAGGCCCAGGTTTCTGATGACTACTTCTATCTCAGAATACTTTAAGATCAACCATACTAAACACCCATCACAGTAATCATTCATATTTCTGAAAGTCCAGTTCTCCAGCAGTCTATAAAGTAGGAAGATGAAGTAGAGAAGGATGGATTATCACAGAACGCGAGGGTTGGGAGGGACCTCAAAAGATCATCTAGTCCAAAACTTTGTTAGCTGTGATATGGGACAAACAGGACTTTAAACCTTCTATTATATCAGTTGATAAGACCATTATAGAAAGGAGAAATCAAAAATGAAGTAAATTATTGTAAAGTAAACTTGAAAGTTATTTTTAGTAAATATATTTTAATGTATTAATTATATATGCATATATAAAAGTAAATCCTAATGTGTGGATTAAAAGTATAGATTCATGAATCCACAAAGTTTTATTCCAAAGGACTAGTGTTCAGTGCTGCTGACTGGCTGTACGTCTTGGAGGATTTCAGTAATCTGCTAGAAACCTCTGAAACAGCAGGCTCATAAATTAATTGTCTGTGCAATCTCTCGTGAGCTTAAAAGCAACCGATACCTAGAATACATTCAACATTCAGCATTCAACAGCACTGCAGACTAAAAGACTCCTCCCTTACAAAGCAGGTACAAGGAATCCTTGAGCCAGTAAGAAATATTCAGAAGGGAAACAAACAGTTCACAAGCAAAAGACAGAAGGAAATGAGTCCGGCCTTGCAGTTACGAAGGAACGTATTTGTACCAGAAAGATGTACTGAAGTTTACAGCTCGCGAGCACCAGCACCTCTTCCTGCACACTTAGTTCACAGCGCAGTCATTCCACGGGGCTTCTTGTAGGAACAACAGTTACAGAGGGGCTGTGGGGACACACAGTTGAGAGGAATCGATTCGACAGCTGGATCCAGTCCCAGCAACCATGCAACATTTACACAGGCTGTTCGAGAAGAGCTCGCTATACCCCTACACTGTATATACTCAAACCCCATAGGTCATAGAAGAACATACTATGACAAGTTTAAGACCCACAAGACAGGCAAACTATACTGCACTATTGAGAAGTAGGAGAAAAAACATCCAGATCATTACCAGAATTCTAGAACAATACGGGAAGAAGGAAGCTGGTGTGTCTGCGAGGACGCTGTTCATAAATCATGTTGGGTGGAGAAGCGGTGGTTCATGCCGTACAATCCACCCTAATTTGCAATGAAGTACTTCTGGCCCTAAGATTTTCTCAAAAATTAATTTTAACTCAGCCAATTTTTCAGTCATTGAACTTTTCCTTAGTTACAACAGAAACAGAGTTGGGTTAATTCTTAAGAGCAAGTCAGAATTCCCCATGATTGACTCCTGTCTCTAAAAATGAGACAAGGAAAACTACAGAGGTGGATTTCATATAATCCATGTAATTCAAATACGCCAAATAATTCATGTAATAAAAGAGACATCAGACTCGCATGGAAGGATTTATTGCCTCCCTTACAATTTACATCCCTTAATAGAAGAAATTTCTGCAGTCTATTTTAAAATTCCCGAGGATCTCACAGGAGATGTCGCAAACCTGGGGTAATAAAAGTTTAGAGAGAATGGCTGAACTTTACCATAAGGACAAACAGCTGGACATGGATGGGTTTAGAAAAGGAGACACTTGCCAGATCTCCTCCCAGAAGACAGGATAAATCCATTCTGTATCTCATCAGATTGATCAGAGTCTTGAGGAATTTTGAAATTCTCAGGAAAACATATTTTCCTCTTTTTTTCTGAACAGCTCTATTCTTCAGCTTGTAGGCTTGCCTAAATTCCCTGAATTACTTTTTTATTTTGGTAAAAACGTTAGGTTTCTTTTACAGATACTCGAGTGACTGGATGCATTATTTTTGATCGGTTGACACACACATTACACTCCTTCCTACCCCATCTTCTTCCACAGTTTACAGAAACCTGTGGTATTCAGAAAGAAGGAGCATCTATTTTGCAACACGTAAAACACCTTGTAAATATTCTTAGTAAAAGTCATTACCCACGTTTCTTAAAAATGAGTTCAAGTACACTATGTGCTTACCTGTGTTAAAAATACATTATTTCTCAAGTATTTTTACATTTACTAAAATACATTACTATGTAATGTCTACCTTATTTTACACACAAAGTAGTTTCAGCATTGCCAGAGACAAATACAAAATTCCCCACACCACCCACAGCAATGTGACTCAATATAATTACAGAGACACTGCTAGAAGTGTCGAGAAAATATTCACTTACTATGCCTTCCTAATTACTGGCTTGCATAATGATTGTCAGCAGTGCTGCCAGTTGGTGTCATTATGGCAAAACGACAACATCATAGTGTGGACAACTGGCCTCAAATGGCTTATTTTATATACACTGAGGAATAGCCACCACTAACAGTAATTTCTGTTAGTCTAGAAGTGAAATTGTTAGATAAAAAAGCAGTAACGTCGGTGTACTCTGACATCTCTAAAATCTATCTTCCTCTGGAAGTACTGGGCAGGCTGAAAATCAACACTTTACCATATGATTAGTACCACATGAAATTTTGATGGGTTTGGGTCTTTTTTCCTTCACTTTCCTTGCTTAGTATACATTTCCAAGCTGCCTAAACGTTCAGTACTTCATGTCTGTGTGAAAGCATATTCCTGGCTTTACAAGTATTTTTCCACCACTTTACTTCCTCTGCATGAAGTTAAGAGTCTGCAAATCACAGGTTATGTCTACAATACAGCCTCAGAAGCTTTGGGAAGAAGTAAATAATCCTGCCTTTGAATCCTATGTTGCTATTACCAGTGCCTGAGCTAATAATTTCAGAACTCCCTCCAAACTATGCAGTTAAGTGTCCATATTCTTTATTGGACCCCAGGACCTCTGTGCCGTCAGACATCATCTGAAGGAATTCCCTGATCTGCAGGAGACCATGGGGTATGCCTTTGAGCTGGATATGTATTCAGCATTTTGAGAAGGGAAGCTCTTAATAACTATAAATGGGTAAGGCAAGTCTGCGTGGTTGAGAAATGATGGGAAGGATTTAGCATCTAAAAACCAACTGAAACTTCACTTCTCTGGTTTACAAAAGCAGTGGAGAAATTAATTCTCAAAAGGCTGACTTAGTAACTAAATTGCTTTAGCTCATTAGTAACTAGTGAATGAGTGAGCTCACTGGCATTTGTAATCAAAGAGGAGCTGAATCACATATGAAAGAATATCACCACTCACACACAACTAGTACCCTTAAAGTCCTCAGTCCCAGCCTCGAGAATGATCTCTGTCATTCTTCGCAAGCCCACAGGATGAATGTAAAGAAAGACTTTGCAAAAATTATAACATCATACCTTTAAAAAAATGTTCTTTCTTTTCTCCATCTCAACAGAGAAAAAAACCATTTTATTCTACTGACCGCCGCTTGCAAATTTAAGTCAGAGTGCAATTATGAATTTGCAATTTTTTTTCCTTCTTAGGCCTGCAATTCAATGTGCTTGCCCTTTCCTTCTTCAGTTCTGCAGAATCTCTCACCCTTTCTTTCATGTTTTCAAAGGTAGCACAGAATTTCAGTTCTCTGACTGCCTCTCTGATGCATGGAGAGAGTTGGACAGCTTCTAATTAAAGCCAGTTGTAGTATGCAGCCTGACCTGCAAGCTCACCCCGGCAGATACCTCCCTCACACATTGTGCCATGGCAGCTACACTTCCATGTACATACAACTTTTACAAAGTTCCATTTTGTATTGGTATTGGACATAGTAAATATTTGGATACAATAATTAGAAGTAGCTGCAGCTAACTATAAATATCTATTTCTGAATAATGCAAATCTTATCCAAAAAGAAATGACGCCGTGTGTGTAGCTGTGTGATGGCAGAGATCCCAAGCAGCTCTGAGTAGCGGGTAGGATGTGTGTGAAATTCTCACCTCCTACTATCCTGTCTTACACATTCACTCCAATCCTCACAGGAAAAGCAAGAGTCTAAGAATGGCAATAGTGAAACGATGAAAGCACAGCCAGGTCTATAAACATTTTTCAGAACAAAAGGATTAAAAATTAGAAAAGTCATCATAACAAACCAGGTTTCTCAAACTCTGCAAAAGCCTAGAGCTGGAAAGGTCTGCACCTACAGGAACTGCTTTCCCTAGTACAAACTTTGGAATCCTATAATTGAAGAACTCTTAAATGAACCGGTTACAATGCAAGTTGAAGTAGTTCAGCTGAAGGGGGGAGGAAGAAAAAAGAGAGCCTTCCTCTTGTTATGCACAAGGTAACCCATATTCACTTAGCTACTAAACAAATTACTCTTGCTATCTCGGTACATTGCTTATCTATCAGCCCAGGTCTTTCTGGAAACCGTATGAGTGCAGAGCCTCAGGGGTCTTCTGAGAGACACAGTTGCACTAGAGTTCTCCTTCCCTGACTGCTGAAGATTGTTGAGTACTTTGCACTCCTCACTGTTGTCTCGCTTATATTGGCTTGCTGCAAAAATTTCAGAGGCAGAAGGAATTCCTCGAATGCTAAATAATGTTAATACATGTGACTAGCATATGGGTTTGTGTTTTCTTTGGTAAATAAACTCATCAATCCTGTGTCTCTTTAAATGCCTCTCTGTGAGGTGGCACTAATTCACTTACTTGTATGTTAGGAGAGCACACTGGTGCACTAATAACAAATTAGCCTATGAAAACCAGTTAGATAATAAGATTCTGACACAAAAATGAATTGCAAAAATCTGAAATGTTTAAAAATAAATAAATAAATAATTACCTTCTGCTGACAAATTTCAGGATTGCATTAAAATGAAATACTAAAATTAAACCAGCCCAGTTTAATTGTACGTCAGCTTCCTTTTTCCCTTGCAGTATAGTAACAGTGTCCAGCTTTCCTGAAAAGCACGCTGCAGAGGCTATAGGGATAGAAAGAGCAGGAAGTTTGCAGAGTATGCATTTATCTCTAGCTGGTGTGAGAAATCTCTATTTTTCTTCTTTTACAAAAGCAAGCAGAAATGAAGACAAAAAGAAAGGGATTACCCTGTCATAGCAAGAAGATAACTTACTTTCTATCTCACTTTAATGTGCAAATCAATCCTCATGCTGTTCTTTGCCAGTTTCCACCGTGTTAGTCACCCTGGAACAGCTGGGAGCTCTCCTGCTGTTCCACCTGGCATTGGCTTAGGATCAAATGGGGTCATCTGTCAAACAATATATGAGAAATAAATTGATGGAGGTCTTCCAAGGGGTGGAACCACTTTCTAGTTGTGTGGGTAAATTACAATGAAACAATGTAAGCCTCATTAGTTTGTTAATGAAGATTATTAAATAAACAGTGTACACATTCAAGGTCATTTTTGGACTTTTTTCTAGATGCCTGCTCCAATTTCATATAAGGTGCACTTCTAGGAATAAAGAATTATTTTTTTTCAGGTGGCTGAAAATATCTGAGCTGGAGAGTTCACTCTAGAAATCTCAGATTTCATTTAGACCAAAATAGTTTTGAATTTCTAAAGGTTTCTGACAAAAATGTCCTTTTTTTTCACAGTTAAACACACCATTTGGGTTCTCAAAATCACTTGGGAGCTTTTTAGAATTCCTTAGCAATCTTCTCCGCACTGTAAAAAAAAGAGAGACTTCTGCTCATACTTGTAACAAAAATACAACGCAAACAAGTGCTTGCCCAATTCCAAGCATCTTTTTACCTTAGGTTCGATCTTGATTCAATTTGATAACCCTCCTGATAGCCCTTATCTTTACCACAAACTCCTTTTTACCCTTCTGTTATATTCCATTAAAGTATTCTCTTCTCAAATGCAAATAGCCACGCACCATCACTGAAATTCCAGGATGTTTATATGGGAGTCCTGAATGCAGGCAATACAATTTTCTTTGTTCACAACAAATCAATTGCAATCCAGCAAGCTTACATGTAAACTGCTGTGAAATCTTTTGCTCTAATATTGCAGGGCTATCAGCTAGTGTCCTCTCTGACTTTTAAATCATATGTACAGTACTATTTCAGTGATTTACCACAATAATCTGTAACAATGTAGTGCATGTCTCAGCTGGTGCCTCAGTTTTGTCATGCTGAACACTCATTTGTTTAGAAATTCTCTCATGCTTAATCAAATTAAGCATAATATCAAATAACCTCACTGAATTAAATGACTCACCCACATCTCCTATGGGAAACAATTAAAGCTACTTCCCTTGCCAGATTTTTCCTTAGCAGCTTTGAAGGCTACTCACACTTTCAAAGAGAAATAAATTCAGGTTCTTCAGAAGATCTGCACAGATACTGGATCCTTATGCGTGATCTAGATGTGTGATCTGTCTTTAGGGCTAATTTAATAGCCTTTTGATTAAAATAATGAACTATTTACTGCAATTATGCATGTAGCATTGCTAAAAGTGCAGTGGGACTGGCAAAATCATGGAAAACAGGTTTTGCAAAACAGAACCACTGAAAGAAGTAACGGTAAGAGTCAAGTGTTTCACAAATAGAGCAAATGCCTGCCGTTCAAGAATACCTGATAGAACTTATTTCTAAGGCAGCGAGCACACGTAACTTACTCCACACAACTTTTGCCAGGTGCTGAACAAATTACAGATCTTCCCAAAGAAAAGTTTTAACTCCATATAGAATGTAAGTAAACAGTAAATAATACAAAGTCCATGCTTATGAGCATGGGTAGAACAGGCATCTGTATCTTCAAAGGCAAAAAGCTCTAATGTTTGGTACCCGCTGAGAATCTGAATTCAAAAGTTTTATGAATTTATTTCTGTGAGCTACATCTTCCATTTACAGCAAAAGACAACACAGATTAAGATATCTTTGTTTATATCATGAGAAAGCTGTCACTTCACGGGCCACATTCAGTATATGAGAGCATCAAGAGGGATGCAGCTTTCAGTTTTGTACCTCTCTCAAACACCATTAATCATTAAGAACAGAAACCCTCTAGTGTCACCCTCCTTAGGTAAAAAAGGAAACCAGGAATTTCAGACCTTCCTCTAATTCCATTAGCATGTATGTTCAAATAAAGGTAACAGTGTTTGGTCTTGGAGATACAGATCCTTGAATCATGAGTTCTTCACAAAGTAGCTGGGTTTTATTCCCATTTCACTTCATATTGTATGAGCTCATATTCATGCAGACCAGACCAGGTCCACTGTTGAAAATGAGACTGTTTTCCTTTCATTTAAAGAGAAAATGATCATTCGTAGTTATTCTGTATATGTAAAAAAATAGTAGCTCCTGCTATCTTTTTTTTTTTTCTTAAACTCTTGTGCAAATTAAAGACAGCCAATCCCTTGGGAAGCTATTTTAATTATGTATACTTCCAGAAAGTATTCCCTGCAGTTTATTTCTGACACTTGGAATACCTTACCTAAGGACTTTCCTATGTATCTGTATTCTTTTACCAAAACTGTTAATAAAGCTACATCTTTTGCAAAGAAACTTTACCAATATCTAAGATGCCGTTTCCCTGGATGTTACCATTCTATGGGATTTTCAGATTTGATCAGATTTTAAAAATATAACTCTCCAATGGGAAAAAGCTCTATCTGAAAAGATACATTTCTCCTTGTCTGCTGTCATAATTGTTAATTTTTGCAGTCAAAAAAATAAGTAAACGTTGATGACCGAGCTGTTTTTACAAATTTCACACCTTTTTTTTTTTTGTGCTACATAATTTTCCATCAGAAACAGCTGGCTGACAAGGTACAATAGCTGCGGAATTTTATGACTGAGTAGAGGCTAAAAAATAACTGAGTGTGAGAGCTGGCAGTACTCAGTACCCACTACTTCCAGTGATAAGCATATGGCTAGATAATGTTGCCTCCTGTAATTCCCTTCTCAAAATAAACATGTATGTATCTCAACCTTTATTTATATAGGCAAGCTGATCTCACTTTTTCCTTCAGATTTCTTGTTTATCTCCATAAATCTAAAATAACCAAAATGTATGAATTTATTATACATCTGTTTCAGCCTGTGATGCAACAGCTGTTCTTTGCTTTATTCTTTACATAATCATTAATGAAAATATAGTGCACCAAAAGAGACTGGTTGGCTCAGGGAACAGTCAATGAGCAGTGGATACTTTCATTATTAGGTCATCAATTAGATTCTAATTTGGCTTCATACTCTTAATTACATGTTCACTGCAGCGTTACTGCTATTGGTCTTGTCTGGTAATAGGAGCTGCAAAGCTGTCCATGAGATACCAGCAGATCCTGACCTTGCATACATTGTTTGAAGTAAATGAAATATGTTGTGCCAAGAAGCTGGAAATAAATGAGGGAAGTGCAAACTGCAAAACTGCAAGGGCATCTCTCCCCCTCACTCTGAAAATCCAGGAAAAAAAACAAAAAAAAACCAAAAAAAAAGAGAGTACAAACAAAACACCTTGAAGTACTTACTGATGTCTGACTGCATGGAAAGTGTTTTATAATTCCAGTTGGATTGTTAAGGGGAGGAAGAAAGTAACTCCACTAACATCCTAAGTGTCCAAATCAGAATTTAAATTATTTTAAATTTAAATTAGATTCACACATAGATGAATTAATCTAGATAAAACTAAATTCATTGGGAGAAAAAAATAATTATAACTGAACTAGAGCAGCGAGGACTTTACCATGTACAGTGTGAAAAGCTATAGCAGAGTACTTAGCCATATCAAACTGTATAATTCTAGAATTCATTTAATCTTCTTGGAATTTGATTTCATGAATTTGTATTGATAAAAACCATCACTATTGATAATAACCATCACATCTTTTCTAGACAGTAATCAGGTAACACCGATGAGTTTGGGTCAGTATTCAATTACGGTCCTAATGTAATACAAAGCATTAAAAATTATTACTAGAATTAGTGTCAGAATAAAAATCAAGAAAACAACATTCAGTAAGGATCAAATGAAAGAGCAGACCTTGAACATGACAGAAGGGATCTAAACAGAAATATCTGATAGATTGCAAAGATACAAGTTTGCAGTGCAGGACTACAGGGAAGGGGATTGCTGTAAGTTGATGCTAAGTGCACACTGCTGTTGATCATCATAAACAAATGCCTTACAGAATTAATGCTCAGTGAGAGCATGAAGCAATCTACAGAATTTGTGTATGTGGGATTATCAGTAATACATCAGATTATTTCAGGTACGCATTTTCTCCAGTGCATCCTTTAGTAAAGATAAGCACATATTCCTGTCCTGTCTTGACAGGGCTGAGACAGATTTTCTACCAGGATGCAGAGTGGGAGTTCATCTGTTCCCCTTACTCTGGAGTTACCTCTTCCAATAAGAGAAAGCAAAAGAAAAAAAAAAAAATAAAAGGAGAAGAAAAGGAAGAAAATGACCAGTTTCAGATGTTACACTGTCTTCCCTTGGGAGAAGAGTTCTTCCTTTCAGAGGGAGCACACCACTACCACTACAATAATTAACCACCACTCACCAGTTGTTAAAACACTGGTTTGTATTCCAGACCATCTCCTTTTTGAAGACGCATGCAGAGTTTTTAAGAATAAGAGCACTTTGGCCCTTTTTTTACAATCCTGCCAGACCACTTGTCCTCTGACAGTGGTTACTCTCCTCGTAAGGACTCTGGTATGCTTTGCTGACATGGTAAAGTCACTCTCCTTTAGATAGTAGTATCTCTCGAAGCATTACTGTCTGTTGCAAGTCATACACATCCTGTTGCAAAGAACTGAAGCTAGAAGTAGTGAAATAAACTTGAGAAAATAAGATACTAAACTTTGGAATAAAGCGATTAACCACTATTTAAGACGAGACTTTGAAAATACCACAAAGTATGATGCATGCAATAGTATGTTGTTTTGTAGTCTATCTAGAAATGTTATGTATGTTTAAAGATAAGGTCAAAAGAAAAAAGAGTTAGTATGCTTAAAAATTCATGGTTTAGCAAAAAGTGCCCAGTATAGTAGAATAACACCCCAAATAGTAGTAATAATAATAATAACAAATCATTAAAACTGAGTAAACTAGCAAGTGAATATTTCTGCATTAGATCTACGTAGCAGTTGTTCAGCCCCAGCCCAATAGCAGCTATAATCCATAGGGTTAACAAGCAGTGGGAAACTCTTAACCTTGGAAAAGACAGAGATGTGGGCAAACTCAAATTGCTGACAACAGTCAAGGTATATGATGTCACAAGTAGAATTTTCTAAATATACTGGGGAAACAACAAAAAAGGCTTTTCAGCAATGCAATTTAAACCAGGGTGAAAATGTGAAAAGTGGTTCATTGTGTTTCTAATATATTCTGTTATAAATTTGTTCTACCTTTTCAGGAAAGACTTTCATCACCTTTTTGATCTCAGTGTTAGGAACTTAATCCTGAATGTGACATTTGCAAAGCCAAATACTTTTTTTTTTTCTTCTTTTTTTTTCTGTCATTATCTTTTCCAACTAACATTTTTCCTGTCATTGAAAATTAGTGTTTCAAAAAGTTACATGTGAAATTCTGAAACAATTGCTCTCCAATGTGATAAAGCAGTTTCTGACATAAAATATCTTTCAGGGGACATTCTCTATTGAGATCAGCTTTTAAGTTTAAGAACTACAAAATATCTGATGTCTCCTGTGGATCACCCAGCAAAGTGTTTACTATTTATAAACTAGTACCTGTGAGCAAGGAAATATCTTCCCTTTTGAACTCAATATGCTTCTGAAGAGGATACCTGCTTGCCACTGATTTTCCATTCCTTAAAGAATGAGCAAGTTATTTGATGAATTTTATTCAGAGTGCTGAATTCTCCACTGCCTGAAATCTTTACAGCAGATCTCGACATATTCTTCAAAATACACATTCTACCTCAAACGAAAATTACAGATTTTGATGCAGAAATTGCAGAGTGAGATTCTTTCTCCTGTGCCATAAAGGAAATCAAATTATATGACTCAGACTGTCCCTTCTGATCTTAAAAATTGACTCTCTCTAATCTACTAAATGCTAACTGGACTAGTTTTGTTACTTGTTCTCATAGGATTACAAATGCTTCTCACAAGTATTCAATGATAAAATACTGGCACATCTTTAAATTTCCTTAGGGTGTTTGTGTTCAAGGATAAAATGTTAAGTAACAAGATTACTCTTATACTGTGAAAAACAAGTGTTTATAGATTCAGCTCTTGACATGCTGTGAAACATATCAATGAAGATGTATGGAAGCAAGCACTTTGACTCAAAGATCACTTTGAAATTCCACCTGCAATAATCCAATAAATTACATACTATAGTAAAAGAACATTTATTTTTGATTATATTACCATTAACATTTCAATTGAGCACAAGATGGAGAAATGTGAAAGGAAATAATTTTTGCTTTCATTACTCAGAACATAGATTGTTCTGGAAGAAAGCAAATGTGTTATGTAAAATTAATATGCTCTTTCTTTTAAGATTACTGGTCTGTATAGATTATAGAATTTTATTTCTGGATTGCTATAAATCACCGACTCTTTTTAAACTTTGCTCAAAACCCAAAAGCTTTTAATTTGATTTTATCATTGGTGATTCTGGACTTCAAAGATTCAGAAGGAATTGAAGCATATGAAAAATAATTTTTTTAAAAGTATATAAAAAGAAAAGTGAGATTCCGGTTCAACTTTCCGAGTTTTTTCTTCACTAAACAAATTAACTCTCCTTATATATGTACAAATCCTGAATTTAATTGATAAATTTCAAAACCTGAATTTAGTTTGAGAAATGCATCAAATAGACTAATAATTTTCTTGCCATAGCAGGAGAGAAGTACAGTACAAAATTACTGTACAGCACATGTTCACTAACATGCTAGGACTTTTGCTTTCTATCAGTCCTAGCATGATACAATGCAAAACCACTAATATATTAGAGATTTCATATGATCTTCACAGAAAAAGTATATTCTTGACATAGTCCACATATCTCAATTGCAGCTAGCAGAGCCTGAAAAACAATAAGCTTTTTTTTAAAAAAAACCCTTGGCCTATTTCAATCTAGGGATTCTGACACTGAACACAACATTCTGATAATTTTACAGGAATGTTAACCAAGCTTTCATGTTACTTCGTTTATAAATGTCCTACACACATCGGTGTATTTCAGAGTTAGCCTAGAATATAAGGATTGCAAATATGACAATTTGCATGGTAAAAAGCAAAGGCATCACAAAATAAAAACTGCAAACCATCTCTTAGTTCTTCATAATTTACACAAATGTCATTTCCCTCTTTTACTCTGTAGGGTTTATTGATGTATCTTATATTTGATCAAAAAAAAATCCATGTACAGATACCGGTGCTATCCCTACTCTTAAGAATAATATGCTACTATCATTGGGGCTCATTTAAAATAAAACAAGATTATGTTAAATTTTATCTTTAAAGATTTTAATTTTCATTATCTTTCCTGAATGTATCAGATCTTTGCCACAGTACTGTTCTATTCCACCATGCTGTATAGGCAGTAGACACTGAAAGTGGGCAATGAAAAGGAGGAATAGGTTCCTCAAAAAATAGTAAAATGGAAATTTTTCACTAATAAACCGTTTGGTTTTAAGCATGTAACATCTTTGAATGTTTCACACAGTGTAATCACTGCCTTTGAAGGAAGTTACTTTGGCACAACAGAAGAGGAAGTTTGCCTGACGTGCTATTTCACGTTCTTTCCATTTGTTAATAAGATTTGTTCCGTTGATATTTTTTCCCCACTTTTTACTAAAAGCTGTTAACACTGCTTGACTTCATTTTAGAAAATACTGAATAATACCCCTCTTCACAATACACATCCACAGTTAGAGTTACTTGGGCAAAACTTGTCTATTACCTTTTGATAAAACCAATATTTTCCAGGGCTAAGAAACACAGTCTCAGACCAGCCCTAACTGGAACGTACTGACTGTACAGACTGAACTGACTGTACTGAACGTACAGACAGCTGTAAACTGCACATTTGTATGACCACTAAATTTCAGTAAGCATAAGGTCCAGTTGACTGAGTAGCAACACAAGTAGGGACTTCTTAAAAAAAAAAAAGAAATGAAGCTTTCGAATTATGAAATGTAAAGTTAAACATTCAGAAGCCTCTTAAAAAAAAAGATTCCTTAAATGTATGTTTTAATGAAATGTTATCTTTAATGGTTGCACTGATCTCTTTGTTACTGCAGATATCCTTGCCCAGCAGGTTTTTAAAGGATGATTTACTTTCTCTTTTAACAAGAGTTATAACCATGTCTGCCAGCATTACAGGGGCAACAGCTGGACTTTATGACAACTGCGTAAGACTTTTTTCTGAATATAGCTTTTCGCTGTTCCTTCCAGCAGAGAAAAGAAAAGCCTCTAACATGAGAGTAGGAAGCTACAAGCACCTACCAGGAAATAAACTGATTCCAATATTTATTAATATTCTGGTTTTCCGGTGCTTGGTGTCTATCATGCTGAACATATTACAGCCCCAGACGTTGGCCTTTTGATTAAAGTAGGATTAAATGACAGCGTTGAGAGCAAAGTTCTACCATGTGTACAGTTACAGCCTAGTTCTTGATAAGCAGCTTTCAGACAGTGATGCTGGGGGGCCTGGTGGTCAAGCAGCTCAATATGAATGAACAGTGTGCTTCTGAGGCAAAGAAAGCCAAGTGGGTGCAGGGTTGCAGCAACAAGGGCATCACCAGGAGAGACAAAAAGTCATTATCCCGCTCCACTCAGTGCTTGTCAGGCCACACACAGAATACTGTGTTCAGTTTTGGTCCACAAAGA
This sequence comes from Megaceryle torquata, assembly GCA_024611175.1. NCBI lineage: Eukaryota > Metazoa > Chordata > Aves > Coraciiformes > Cerylidae > Megaceryle > Megaceryle torquata. The sequence continues at coordinate 5,065 of JANIJG010000541.1, read as the reverse complement.
AGATGTGGACAGGCTGGAGAGGGTCCAGAGAGCTAAGATGACCAAAGGACTGGGAAACCTGCCATATAAGGATGGCTGAGACAACTGGGGTTGTTCAGCCTTGAGAAAAGAAGGCTTATGGGAGACCTTATCATCACCTTCCAGTATTTAAAGGGTGACTACAAAGAGGGAGACTTCCTTTTCACAAGGAGTCATGTGGAAATGAGGAGGGGTAATGGGTATAAATCACAATAAGGACAATCAGCCGTTGGAACTATCTCCCCACGCAAGCACTGGATTCCCCAACACTGGGCACTTAAGATTCGGCTGGACGGAGTGCTGGGCCATATTCTCTAGACTGTGCTTTTCCCAAGGAAGGTTGGACAAGATGATCCTTGAAGTCTCTGCCAAGCCGGTACTCTTGTCATTCTATGATATTCACAGACTTTGTATTATTTCAGTATTGGTTCAATGTCTCTAAGATACTTTTCATTCAAGTATTTGCTCGTATCCAGTCATCATGTGCTTAACTTCTATCATTCTACAGAAAATTAAACCCAATTATGAATTATGTAGCCCTAAAATGCATACACACATATATTTTAAATCAATGTGTCTCTGTTGATGACTTAATTTTCCTATTATATCTCAGCATCAAAAGCCTGGTACTGGCTGCAACAGTGAAGCAGTATAGTGTGAGAGGGCTGTCAGCATTTTTTGGAGGCCAGTTCCTTAATCCCTTTTTTTGGAGACCGAAATCTTGTCATTTCAGACTGTACAAGGTTTCAAAGGGCAGATCGATTTCTATAAAGGCACTGGGGATGCTTCTGCATGGTAGCTGTAAGAAAACATTCTGTTTATGTATCTTACTTGCCAAGTAAATATGCAGTGATGCATTCCTTTTATCACTTTCAACACTTCTTGCAATTTGCCCAGTAAAGCCCTCTGACGGGGGGGAAATATGTCACAGTGTCACCTCCAGTACATGAGTCTGCACAGCGCTGTTTCCTTGGGAAACAAGATCACCCTCTCCCTCTCATCTCTCCCATATGTCATTCTAAAATCTAAACAGTTTGCCAAGAAAAAACTATCTGCAACAGCTGCTTTTTCAACACTAAAAGCTTTAGGCCAGTATCTTGAATGAAAAGGTTCCATGGGCCTGAATTTCTAAATGTACCATTAATTTTTACAGTGATACACATTTGAAAAAGCTACCTGTACTCAGAGGCATAGCTGCTTCTTTGAAAAGCAGTGGCCATGGCCTACAATGTTTAAAAACCATTAACAGACAGTTAGTGGCACTTACTGACAGCCTTCAGTTTGCCTGGGCTTGGGGGGACAAAGAGGCTTTACCATTCTCATTCATTCAGTTGCAAGGCATCAATGGGAAAGCTCCAGGTCACATAGTTTTTATATATCTCTATGTATAAAATCCACCTAAACAAGTAGACTTCATGCAATTCATAATTTAGTATTTACAAAAACATCTAGAAGGCTCCTGGTTGTTTCCTCCTCACCTCTAGACTAACATTAATTTCTCCTTCACGGCCAGATGGTGCTGAATATTTGTTACGCGTTGAAGAGTTCCAAGGACTCCTCTTGATCCTTCCTCCTAAGAAAGTTCAAATTTCCTAAAACATAGGAAACTGCCACTATTCACCATTTCCACCTTTCCTTGGTGCCCTTTACCGCAGAGAAAGGACGCTGTTGTTTCCACCAGAGTGCTGTCTTCTAGCATTCTTGGGCAGGCTAACTTGGGCACTAACTGAGCCCATGCACATACCCTCTGAGGCAACGAACCCTTCTGGCTACACCACAGCACTCTGTGAGGCATAATTCTATTGCTTATCCTACATATGGTGCATATATTCCATACTGAATGTGTATTTGATACGTGACTCTAAGTAGAATGGAAACGCATGAAATATGTAGGTGGGAAGCTTTCAAAACAGGAAACAGGTGTCAAAGTTGCACTACTTTTAACATTTAAAATCTACTCATTTTCTTCAGATATAATCACTTTTAACAAGCTCCAACTATGAAACTCTAAAACAGGATTTTAAAAGTGAAAATTCTATTTTTTTGCCTGCTTTGCCAGTTTTCTAATAACCTGATCCATTAAATTCCTTGCAGAATTAATTAAGATACAGAATTTAAGTCTGATTAATAAATACCAACTTTATTAATGAAAACCTTGGTTTTAATTGTTAAATAGGAAACAAATTAAAATTAAAACACGCAGAGCAGGAAATGCAATATCCTTTGATGTTCCAACCCATTCGTTTATTCCATTAATTTTCAAGTCATTTTACTTTACTTTTGCTCTGGTAAGTACCCCAAAACTTGATGAAATTACCATATTCTTACTACTTAGACATAGCATAGTGGCCCTGTCTATTTATTTACTTATTTATTTAGAAATTAACCCCTTTGCTGCTGCATTCATCTTTTCATTCCTTTATCCATCTGTGGATTCTTTCCTCCATTGAAAAAAAGTATAAATTCTAGAGAGGTCAAAGTGTAAATAGCAAGCAAAGTCTTAAAAAAATAGACTTACATATAGATTAAAGAATTCATAAAAAGAAAAAATTTACTGAATACATATAATGAAATTTGTATTAGATATATGTAGTTGAGGAATGATACATTACTGGACAATAACTGAATTATTAGTAAAAAATGGATCCTTAAAAATAGCTCTCTTCATTGTTGAGGCTAAACACAGACTTCTCTGGACAATTCTCATGCATGGTTTTTATTTGCATGAGTGATACATTTATTCCTAGCAGGCACTCATTTATTCTGGATGCAGAAAGGACATGGGAGATCGCTTTCTCTGCTGTGCCCGTGGAGTTTCCTCCTCAGACTGTCATCCCTGCAGTCCTGGATACTGTGATTTAGCAATGCAGACTGGGCAGCAGGGTAAGTACAGCCTAAAGAGGCATGCCTGCGTGTCTGGATGCTGGGGCCTCTTGGCACTAAGCTGCCAGCCTCAGTACTATACAAGTGTAATCTAATGATATTTGAGCAATTTGAGACATTGGGAGCACTCTGGAGGTCATTTTTTACCTCATCTTGGTCCTGTAGTACTACTGCAGGAGTACGTGCCATAGACTATGTAGTTACAGGCTGTGCACAGTGCAGGGGTCCAGCCGTGTTGCCATCGAGGACTTGTCTGGGCACGATGCAAGCGCTTTCACAGAAACATAGAAACATTTAGGTTGGAAAAGACCTTTAGGATCATCTAGTCCAGCTCTTAACCCAGCACTGCCAAGTCACCACTAAACCTTGTTAGTAAGCACCACATCCGCATGTCTTTTGAATACCTCCAGGGATGGTGACTCCACCACCTCCAGGGCAGCCTGGTCCAGCGCTTGGCAACTGTTTTGGTGAAGAAATTACTCTTAATCTCCAATCTAAGCCTCCCCTGATGCAATTTAAGGCTGTTTCCTCTCATCCTATCATTTCTTACTTAGGAGGAGAGACCAAGAGTCACCTCACTACAACCTCCTTTCAGGTGATCATAGACAGTGATAAGGTTTCCCCTCAGCCTCCTTTTCTCCAGGCTAAACGACTCCAGTTCCCTCAGCTGCTTCAGTGAACAGCTAGATGTGACAATTAGACCCTGATGACTTTGCATCTCTGCTTTGCATCTCCAAGTACAACAGACCAAGCAATGCACTCCTCTTGGCACCTCCGAGTCAGCCCTTCTAGCAAAGGGAATGGTTTGCTCCCAGCAAAAATGTAAATGTGCCACAAAGTGCTAAAACTATCACAAAGTTCTAATTTTAAACCATCATGATGCACTCTTCTGAGAAGAACTGAGAATAAATTGTCTTTTCCTTAATTATCTATCAAATTTACTGTCATCTGATTTCCCCTCATTTCTCTCAAGGACTCAGATATGTAAGAATGTCTTGCTTCTCTTCCAGGGGGATAGGACATTGTTTTCCTTGACATTTCAACACTGGTTTTCTCTCCTGCATTAGCTAAAATTGATGTTCTTAATTGACTGCAACTTCATTCTCTTCAGCAGAAAGCATGTCACTCCTTTCATTACTGGTTTTAGACTAAAATAAAGCCATTAAGTTTTCATTTTTACTATGTGATATCCAGGTGTTAACACACAGGAGGAGGAAAAAAAAAAAAAAGAAAAACAACAACAACAAAAGGCAAGCTAATAATACACAGAAACCACAATTACATTTTGGTTTCCAACAATACTGATATCACCACGTAAAATTTTATCTTTTTAGCCGAGATTTCACAGAGCAGAATTTAGCATATGTGCTATTGAAACTGAATATGACTAAACTACCATTAAATGCATTATCAGTTTAATGCCTAATAGGACCCCAAGTTGCTCTATATGCATTTCACACAGGAGATATATTAAATTAATTAAATGCCTTATCTAGATCAAAATTCTATGACCTAATATTTATGAAATTGATACTTTTCTTTTTCTTAAAAAAACCCCAATAACCAAACAGCACCTCGTAATTATTTCAAAAGCTCTTCAGCACGCTTCAAAAAACAGATAAGGAAGCAGCAGGTGGCTATTTGTATTGGTGAAAATGAAAAAGATCTCCTGGTTATCCTTCTGATGAATCCAGCCACCGCAGAAATTAGCATGAAAGGCTAACTCATGCAAAGAAGAATGCATAAATGAACAATGAATTATACAACATATAAAAGACATCATTTATATTTATTCTGAGCCTGATTCTGGATGCTCTTATTCATCACAGCATCCTTATTCAAATCAAATAGTAAATAGAAATATAAAAATTGTCATATTGGATCAGATCCAGGATATGTTATTCCATCTCTGAAAATGGTATGACAACAGCAGGCAGATGGGGAACAGCCCTTTTTAAAAAAAAAACCAAAACAAACAACAAAACAGCTTATCAACATAGATAACTATATCAGTGTTCTGGTTTGGGTGAGAACAGAACTGATTCTGGTCAGTGATTTTACTTCTCAGCTCAGTTCTTCTAACTCCCTGCACTGTCTGCAGTCAGCAGCCTGTTTGCCCAGGCAGTGTCTGCTGCCGGCAGTGAGAACACCCCATGGGCAGAGT